>JBCNJP010000565.1:0-82510 GCA_039602395.1 Deinandra increscens subsp. villosa
TAGCACTGATTAAGATTAGTGAGGACTAACACTCAAGATCGGGATTCTTGATGTGAAATCGGTCCCGATAATATTGCCCATTTATTGGTATTATTAATTTCATAAACATCACTACAAAGGAAATCTAATTAAATAAAGTGTCACTAAAGGTGCAGCAAAATCGAAAAATAAAATATTCATGTGGTTGTAGTTCATTTTTTGCCACACCTTAAATTATCTTATGTCATTAAAAGGTAGCAGTAGTGTGATTATTAACTACATATAGTCACACTTTACTTAGTTATTAGTGTCTAAAATATATATACAGTCACTGTGTACTTAATAAATTGTGTCTAAATCTCATAAACAGTCAAATTATTTATAATACAGTATTACTAAAAGTGTCTTAGGCTCATGTGTCTATGTAACAATGTGACTACAACTGACACAACATTGACACCTAAAATGCTCCATGTGATTATAAAATGTTTGTTAGTGATAATAAAATTTGTGTAATGTCACAGAGGTGTCGAATTATAACTTTATAGAACGAAAATTGTGTGATAACTAACTACATGCAGTCACGGGGTAGATAACTATTTTGTCACTAACATGCACAAAAACTCACTTTCATTGAATAAACGTGTGACTACAAGTGTCTTATGGACATGCTTTTATGTAACATGTGTGACTAAATATAAATCTAAACACAAAAATTCAATGATAACGTGACTAAAGGATAAAAATAGTGACACTTCTAAACATACATGTTAATATAAAACGTTTTTGGTCACATTTCAAATTTGTGTTATGTCACTAGAGTGTGACGCCCACTCCCAGTCTTGGCTCCAGGAGGGGTCACGTGTCGGATTTACTCATGAACACATGGTACAACAGAGATAACTAAGCAGCGGAAATTAAAAACTTTTCATTTATATATATAACGAGTTACAATAGTAAGGAAGATGATAACATAATCTATGACTAGATCTTATCTATAGCTATGCCAGTTTACTACCGAGTCATTCCTGATAGCTTGCCCATCTAATCTGCCCTTGCTAGAGCCCTTCCCTTGCTACTTTAAACATCACCAATACCTGACATACATGCTTTTAAAGGTCAGCTTACGCTGGTGAGTTCTAAGTATTTAAAACTTTTACCTTTACCTTGAAAGGCTACTTTAAACATTCGGGCCTAACGGCCCCTTTCTTTATAAACATTTAATAGGTATAAAACATGACAGAATTATACCAAAACATTTAAACATTCAGTATTAAAAATCATTTAATACTCTAAAACATACCTCAAACATTTGGGGCTAACGGCCCCTTTTTATAAACATTTAACAGGTATAAAGCATAACAGGATTATACCAAAACGTTTAACTCATCAGTATTAAAAATCATTTAATACTCTAAAATACCTTGGGCCTCCGGGACCCATCCTCTGTGCAAATAATCATCACGTATAATAAAGTCATACGAAATATTATAAGCAAAACCTCTTTTTACTAAGCATTGTCTATCCTCTGGGACTACTTTAGCCCCTTTCGGTTGGCCGTCGCCTCCCGACCTCTTGAGTAACCGTCGTTACTCCAGTGGCTTCATTTCCACTGCTTGGATTGTACAACCCCCCTCTTACCAGACAATCTGTGCTTAGATTTAAAACTTCTTTAAAATAACCCCAAGGGTCATTTCCTTTATCCTCAAAAAAACTCATTTTCCTCTTTTTAAACTTTACTTTAAAAGTTTAACTTCTTTATTACCCGTTCATTATAACCTTCCCGAAAAGAGTAATAATAGGTAATAATAACTTCAAAACAGTTATAAGTATTATAACTTTTTCACGTATGTGTATTAACACAAAACAAGTAAAGGCATCTCAAATACTTTTCAAGTAAACAGTTGAATATGTATCATTGCATGTATATCAGGCCCGAAAATATTAAAACATTTAAAACATTTAAAAGTGGGCTCATAGAACTCACATTATTCTCTTAAGCACTTAATTCAGAGAAAACATCCGCTTTCCTTCCAATTAAACCTAATCGCGTATTATACGGCGTTAACGCAAGGTTTAATATAATAAACACTTTCTATGTTTATTTTAATACTTCATTATCTTAATAATATTATATTATTAAGTTTATTCCTTTTAAAAGGTCAAAATGACCAAAATGCCCTTTAGGCCATTATCCTTTTCTTTTGTTGATAATATGAAGACGTGCATTCCTATAAGTAGACACTCACTCTGGGGTCGCCCAGTGTTGGGATGCCATTGCCCAGATGGGATGGCGACACCCCCGCTATGCCAGAAACCCCAGTGTACAGGCGTCTACCCTTCCGGTCCGCACAAACTTCTAATATCCGATTAACTCGGTATTTTCAATACTTCATTATTTATTCATTTTAACTTCATATACACTTATTATATGTATAAACATGTTACCTTATCAAAATTCAAGTCCCCAAACCCTCCGGATTATTTTATATTAAATATTCATGTTCCGAAACCCTAATTTCCCATTTTTCTTGTTTCTATAGCAAAACTCATTTTTATTCAAAACTGACTTAGGGTATTATCCGTTATAACAATTTATATCATGCTTTAAAATTTCAAAGCTTAGTTCTTTACCGTTTATTCGGGTTTGACAGAACAGTGTCTAGAAAACCCTAATTTCCATTTTGAATATATATTAACATATTTTAAATATGTTTTAAATATATATATATTCTTTAACCCGATAATTACTTTATAATTATCGTTAACCTTTATATTAAATATATATACATTTATACATTTAATATTTAAATACAATATCCTTTTAAATCAATTTTATTAAATAAAACTGATTAATAATTATATATATATATATTTATTCGTTAAATATACATTATTTATCCCGTTTTATTATGATTTAATATAAACTTTAACTTAACAATTATATTTGTAATAATAACAAATATTAGCGTGATTACCTCTTTGACGGGTCGTGAGACGAGTCCAAAATAACCGAATAATAAAGGTGTCCGATTTGGACAAATAAATAGTCCTTCTCGACTAGTTCCTCGCCACGAGCATTTCCCCGTTGTCGGTTTGTCGTTTGGACCTCGTTATGCCACCGAAAACTCTATCGAACTTAACCGGGTTTAACTTGACGCCTCCTTTTCTAACTCGAATCGTGGCCACCTACGACTGTCGTCAACAACTGCCAATCACCGCCACCATTCACTACCATCCCGGCAGTTCATTGGTGTTACCGCCACGCCCTATCGTCAACAGCGCGTCACCGAATGTTACTCCGAACATCACCGAATAACAAACCCACATAAAATAACAACCCACCTTGGAACTTCATATATATTACAACAACTTCATCGGAGTTCACGGCAGGGCTAAGACGGGAGGGAGCAAGGTCTGAGGTCCGTCTCGGATCGAACCAGGGTCGCCGGTGTTGGATGCTGCGTCGCCGGAGAGAGAGACCAGACGGAGCTGCTGCTGCTTCGGTTCGCGTTGCTGGTTCTCGCCGGATTTGTGGCTCCGAGCTGCTGCTGTCGATGTTGCTGCGTTCGCCAGTGTACAAGGGAGCATCGGCCGGAGGTCCGAGCTGGGTAACCTCGCCGGAAATACGAAGAAGCAGGGGTGCGAGGGAGGCTCTCCGGGTTCGCGGCTCTGTGCTGCCGTCGCTGGTTTTCTCGTCGGAAAAAGGGACTGCAGGGAGTAGGCGGAGCTGCTGGTGCGCCGGTGCAGCCGGAAAAACGAAGGGAGGAAGGTGGTGCTCGCTGCTGTACGAAACTCTTTCTCTCTCTCTTTCCTAATTCTTTCATTCAATTTGTCCTTTTTGTGTGTGTATAGAATTTGAATGTGATTTGAATTGCTTGCAATGCATATATATATATACATAAATTTGGTAAGTAGAAGTGCTCCACGTATGTTGCTGATTACACAAATTGAAAGATGAATCATACATGATTTCGACAGACAGTGTCTTTCAAAAGTAAGGAGCAAGTAATTTTAATTTAGGATATTTGTGTGGTGTCATATTAGTAAGTAGGTATTATACCCGTACTTTAATCCATAAAATAATATTAAACGGTTCATAAAAATTTACGAACATCTAAACTATTACGAGAGTCTAATAAATATACTCATAATATTTATTCTTTGGTTATAACGTTAACCGGTGAGCGTTCGTAGTGTAAAGCGTGTCTAATCAGCGTCGCGATCTCGGCCGTTTGACAGACCGAATACGTCTTCTTGATCGAAATTTTATATTTTGCCGAGGCGTTATTATTACCTTGAACGGCTAACCGAATTGATTTCGGTTATTATCGCGTAACAGCAACAGTTACCGATTTCATCGTTTTTCGTGCCGAACATCGCAATATATTTTATAGCGATTATAAATCAAGTATTTAGCAATACCCGATATTCTGTTCTCGTCTAGGTGTTAATTTAGTGACGTTCGTGCCTAAATACGGTTTATTACAAACCGGGCCTAAATCACTATTTCGCGTTTTCCTGCTTCGTTATATCTCAGATTTGAGATCCGTCTGCGCCCACGATCTTTATTTTTCGTTATCTATCATATTCTATAACTTCGTCTCCTGACGTTTCCTCGAATATCGTATCAAATATTCGTACGTTAATCGTGACGTTTCTCTATTATAAGTATATATATTATATCACATATATTTCAGCTACTTAACAAATATAGCACACGTATATAATTTAAGCCATGAAATTTTGGGGTGTTACAACTCTACCCCCCTTAAAAAGGTTTCGTCCTCGAAACTTACTCAAACTGTTGTTTAACTTACAATGAGTTCATTACCTTTTCACCCTTCTTCCCTTTCCCGGATTAATCCGGAAACTTTTCTATGCATCTAATGCATCCATATCATATGAACGATTTGGTTTCTAGGCTACGATTTTAACATTGTAACAAACTTTCTATGACCATCTATCATTTAACTTTATTACCTATAAGGTAATATTTCAATTATTCTATTCACGAAATCTTGTTCACAATTAGAATGTGAACCGCGTTTCTATAACTGATGCTAGTACTCTTGGGAACGTATTCCTAACGAACAGTCTAGCTAACGATTTAGGAGAATACGTTTCTCAAAATAAAGGAACTCTTCCTTTTATCAGTCATATACTATCTAGGTGGTGTCATAACTCTTTAGCTATATAGGGTAGCCTGATTATGAATCCCACCGGAATATGCTTCGAATTTCCTAAAGTTGAAATTTATCGCGAAGCTTCTGTCATTCTGCTTTAACCTTCTGCGTACGTTAAACATTTTTCCGCATGTTTAAAATATTTGAACTTCTTTTCTGGACATCAACAGTCCCTCAGTTACTTGTCAGTAAGTGATATGTATTCATGAATGCTACTTATTTGTTTTCCACAGTGGCCCGTAATATCTACCTGCACAAGACTAATTCTAGTACCACTTCTGGTTGTACCTCGGGTGTATATATATAGGATGTACCAGCGGCGTATCCACCATACCCATTATACAACTAGATGTATACTATTACTAGTCTAATGCAGGATGATATTACTATTCTAACCACAACAAAATCAGTATAATTCATGACTATTTATTACTTACTTAAATAACTAGTTTAGACATCCTGCGTATGATCTCGTTTAATGTTTGCATCTTTTGAGTGTAAATGCTACTGATGCAATTTCACTCTTCCCTAGGCCTAATCGGTAATAATTTTTTTACCAATGCCTGAGTTAATCAGTTTGCTACTCCCTTCCAATGTCTTACGCATTCTTCATTATTTTCTGAGAACTTCTAGAACGTCATTTGTCAGCATGCTCAGTTACGAGATTTCTGGGATTGAAGGAGCGTTCGTCATTCCAATCAACACTAGTAATCGCTTGTAATGATCCTTTTGTTTCTGAAAAGCCATTCTCAGTATAGGCTCATTTTTAATCCTTTAGCTCGTGCTAATCTGATCTCAGATCGACCTCCGAGAATCGTCTTGTTCCTCGTAGATGGTTGAATGGTTTGCTGATCTTTGGCGAAGGATGTCTGTTTCTCAGCTTCATTATCTTCTTGCAGTCTACGTATTTCCTTGGCTTCCGTCTATCTTCTTGAAATTGCTGGAGTATCTTAAGGCGATATATTTGGTCTAAAGAAATCTTCTGGCTTTTGTTGGAGATAACTAGTACGGTGTTTCTACTTCTGGCGTTGTTGCTTCTAATGTTGTTGTTGTTGCTTCTAGCGTTGCTCTTGACGTTGCTTTTGGTGTTGCTGCTTCTGGCGTTGCTTTTAGCGTCGAGTTGATTATGGAACCCCATTTCTTGATTTGACGAGTTGCTTATTGGATTCACTGGTACGTTCTTCGGCTTCTTGGTTTTTGCCTCTAAGTCAATGGCATACATCGAGTATGACTTACCTCTTGACCCATGTACTTTCACGTTTTGTAATCTTTACTGCTAAGCCCTCACGATTCTTGCATATGAAGTCGAGTCTCCTTCTGGTTACAGATAGTTTATGTGTAGCATTCCGCGAGCCAATTCATTAAGCGTCTAAATTTTCTATCGTCATCTCTAGCTTTGACATTGATCTTAAGAAGAACATTTTGTCAAATACTGATCATTTACTCGCATTGGTGCAGTACGCTGTGTGACAATTCCTAATATCGAATTCAGACTTCTAAGTTTGCCATTGCTGCTAATATCGAATCGTCAGGCTCGTCCGCGTATCAACATTCGTCTTGAGGTTGTCTATCTTGACGTTTTTGCATTTGTCCTAAGGAAGACGTAATCCTAAGCTGTCTAAGGTAGCTTGACTACGGGATTCCTTGACAATGCTTTTCCTCTCCTTATGTTGGAATTCTTCTTCGTGTAGCTCATCCAATCATCGTGTGCCTTCATCCTGCCATTTGAAGAAACAATATCCCCAGGATGTAAGTTCTTCTTGGTCTACTCTGGACCTCCATACTCCTAAGCTTGTGGATTCTCTATTCATTTTGTGGTAACCTTCGTCATTCTTCTTAACTTTAAACAATTTCTGCTTCGAGCCTTCCGACCAATCACTTATAGTGATGGTCTTCTTGAAGGTAGCAACGTAGCTTGGAACGTCGTTTCCACTATTATCCTCATAGCAATTCTCATTTCTACTTTACCGTGACAACGTCTATCACGTCTATGATTTCTTTGCTTAGGGTGACATCCTAGGCTTGTCTACACCTCTTTTCATCTTTAACGGTTCCTAAGTTCTCCACATGCGTTTCTCGTACATCTAACATATCGGCCTTCTTTGTTCAGAAGCTCCCTTAGCCTTCTTGTGGAATTTGTCGTCATTGTCTTCAAGACCTTTTTCATCCTTGTACCGATTCTGTTTACTTTTCGTCGGGAGTCTATTTCTACCAGAAGCTTCCTCGGGACTAGCTCCACTAGCGGTCGCTTTATTGGGCATTCTCCTCATCAAAGCTTCCGGAAATTGATTAGCAATCGATAGCAACGTAACCTTCAATGCTTCTGCCACTATTTCTAACATAACGGCTTTCATTTCTTTGCTGAAGGTACTCGTCTTTACTGGCATCAGATTTCGTATCGGATGTCCTGTTCGCATTCCTATCATGACTATGATTTCTAATCTTCTGATCTTACGATCAAAATAGTCTGACACTTTAGAACTCATGTGACGTGAAGTTTCCAAATTTTGAATTCATGATAATTATATACGTGCACTTATATAATTATGATGCATTCAAAACCCAGTTATTCTCATCACAGTCATCCCTGGTGTCCGTACTATTCCTTTTATTCTTTACCGGAAATTTTAAAACTGGTCCTTTAAAACTACCTTCCTCTAGGCATTCTTTACAAGTTATTGACCACGTATCTCACTGTCAATTAACCTACCCCGCACTAGGCCACACAACAGTTAGAACCTATGATATGTTCATTTGGGTTAAATACCAAATTGCAGTAGCTAATTGCAATCGTGTATTCCCCGTACTTGCATACCCTAAGTCCTACCTCCTATGTTCCTGGTGCAACATTTTTCCTATGGGCATGACTATCCTGACTGGCATTTACATTCCCTATCTTACCTTACTTTGTTTACCAAGAGTCCTAGTTTAAGTCTAGATACCGTGCTAGTATCTAAATCTCTTAAACCAAGGCTCTGATACCAACTTGTGACGCCCACTCCCAGTCTTGGCTCCAGGAGGGGTCACGTGTCGGATTTACTCATGAACACATGGTACAACAGAGATAACTAAGCAGCGGAAATTAAAAACTTTTCATTTATATATATAACGAGTTACAATAGTAAGGAAGATGATAACATAATCTATGACTAGATCTTATCTATAGCTATGCCAGTTTACTACCGAGTCATTCCTGATAGCTTGCCCATCTAATCTGCCCTTGCTAGAGCCCTTCCCTTGCTACTTTAAACATCACCAATACCTGACATACATGCTTTTAAAGGTCAGCTTACGCTGGTGAGTTCTAAGTATTTAAAACTTTTACCTTTACCTTGAAAGGCTAGTTTAAACATTCGGGCCTAACGGCCCCTTTCTTTATAAACATTTAATAGGTATAAAACATGACAGAATTATACCAAAACATTTAAACATTCAGTATTAAAAATCATTTAATACTCTAAAACATACCTCAAACATTTGGGGCTAACGGCCCCTTTTTATAAACATTTAACAGGTATAAAGCATAACAGGATTATACCAAAACGTTTAACTCATCAGTATTAAAAATCATTTAATACTCTAAAATACCTTGGGCCTCCGGGACCCATCCTCTGTGCAAATAATCATCACGTATAATAAAGTCATACGAAATATTATAAGCAAAACCTCTTTTTACTAAGCATTGTCTATCCTCTGGGACTACTTTAGCCCCTTTCGGTTGGTCGTCGCCTCCCGACCTCTTGAGTAACCGTCGTTACTCCAGTGGCTTCATTTCCACTGCTTGGATTGTACAACCCCCCTCTTACCAGACAATCTGTGCTTAGATTTAAAACTTCTTTAAAATAACCCCAAGGGTCATTTCCTTTATCCTCAAAAAAACTCATTTTCCTCTTTTTAAACTTTACTTTAAAAGTTTAACTTCTTTATTACCCGTTCATTATAACCTTCCCGAAAAGAGTAATAATAGGTAATAATAACTTCAAAACAGTTATAAGTATTATAACTTTTTCACGTATGTGTATTAACACAAAACAAGTAAAGGCATCTCAAATACTTTTCAAGTAAACAGTTGAATATGTATCATTGCATGTATATCAGGCCCGAAAATATTAAAACATTTAAAAGTGGGCTCATAGAACTCACCTTATTCTCTTAAGCACTTAATTCAGAGAAAACATCCGCTTTCCTTCCAATTAAACCTAATCGCGTATTATACGGCGTTAACGCAAGGTTTAATATAATAAACACTTTCTATGTTTATTTTAATACTTCATTATCTTAATAATATTATATTATTAAGTTTATTCCTTTTAAAAGGTCAAAATGACCAAAATGCCCTTTAGGCCATTATCCTTTTCTTTTGTTGATAATATGAAGACGTGCATTCCTATAAGTAGACACTCACTCTGGGGTCGCCCAGTGTTGGGATGCCATTGCCCAGATGGGATGGCGACACCCCCGCTATGCCAGAAACCCCAGTGTACAGGCGTCTACCCTTCCGGTCCGCACAAACTTCTAATATCCGATTAACTCGGTATTTTCAATACTTCATTATTTATTCATTTTAACTTCATATACACTTATTATATGTATAAACATGTTACCTTATCAAAATTCAAGTCCCCAAACCCTCCGGATTATTTTATATTAAATATTCATGTTCCGAAACCCTAATTTCCCATTTTTCTTGTTTCTATAGCAAAACTCATTTTTATTCAAAACTGACTTAGGGTATTATCCGTTATAACAATTTATATCATGCTTTAAAATTTCAAAGCTTAGTTCTTTACCGTTTATTCGGGTTTGACAGAACAGTGTCTAGAAAACCCTAATTTCCATTTTGAATATATATTAACATATTTTAAATATGTTTTAAATATATATATATTCTTTAACCCGATAATTACTTTATAATTATCGTTAACCTTTATATTAAATATATATACATTTATACATTTAATATTTAAATACAATATCCTTTTAAATCAATTTTATTAAATAAAACTGATTAATAATTATATATATATATATTTATTCGTTAAATATACATTATTTATCCCGTTTTATTATGATTTAATATAAACTTTAACTTAACAATTATATTTGTAATAATAACAAATATTAGCGTGATTACCTCTTTGACGGGTCGTGAGACGAGTCCAAAATAACCGAATAATAAAGGTGTCCGATTTGGACAAATAAATAGTCCTTCTCGACTAGTTCCTCGCCACGAGCATTTCCCCGTTGTCGGTTTGTCGTTTGGACCTCGTTACGCCACCGAAAACTCTATCGAACTTAACCGGGTTTAACTTGACGCCTCCTTTTCTAACTCGAATCGCGGCCACCTACGACTGTCGTCAACAACTGCCAATCACCGCCACCATTCACTACCATCCCGGCAGTTCATTGGTGTTACCGCCACGCCCTATCGTCAACAGCGCGTCACCGAATGTTACTCCGAACATCACCGAATAACAAACCCACATAAAATAACAACCCACCTTGGAACTTCATATATATTACAACAACTTCATCGGAGTTCACGGCAGGGCTAAGACGGGAGGGAGCAAGGTCTGAGGTCCGTCTCGGATCGAACCAGGGTCGCCGGTGTTGGATGCTGCGTCGCCGGAGAGAGAGACCAGACGGAGCTGCTGCTGCTTCGGTTCGCGTTGCTGGTTCTCGCCGGATTTGTGGCTCCGAGCTGCTGCTGTCGATGTTGCTGCGTTCGCCAGTGTACAAGGGAGCATCGGCCGGAGGTCCGAGCTGGGTAACCTCGCCGGAAATACGAAGAAGCAGGGGTGCGAGGGAGGCTCTCCGGGTTCGCGGCTCTGTGCTGCCGTCGCTGGTTTTCTCGTCGGAAAAAGGGACTGCAGGGAGTAGGCGGAGCTGCTGGTGCGCCGGTGCAGCCGGAAAAACGAAGGGAGGAAGGTGGTGCTCGCTGCTGTACGAAACTCTTTCTCTCTCTCTTTCCTAATTCTTTCATTCAATTTGTCCTTTTTGTGTGTGTATAGAATTTGAATGTGATTTGAATTGCTTGCAATGCATATATATATATACATAAATTTGGTAAGTAGAAGTGCTCCACGTATGTTGCTGATTACACAAATTGAAAGATGAATCATACATGATTTCGACAGACATTGTCTTTCAAAAGTAAGGAGCAAGTAATTTTAATTTAGGATATTTGTGTGGTGTCATATTAGTAAGTAGGTATTATACCCGTACTTTAATCCGTAAAATAATATTAAACGGTTCATAAAAATTTACGAACATCTAAACTATTACGAGAGTCTAATAAATATACTCATAATATTTATTCTTTGGTTATAACGTTAACCGGTGAGCGTTCGTAGTGTAAAGCGTGTCTAATCAGCGTCGCGATCTCGGCCGTTTGACAGACCGAATACGTCTTCTTGATCGAAATTTTATATTTTGCCGAGGCGTTATTATTACCTTGAACGGCTAACCGAATTGATTTCGGTTATTATCGCGTAACAGCAACAGTTACCGATTTCATCGTTTTTCGTGCCGAACATCGCAATATATTTTATAGCGATTATAAATCAAGTATTTAGCAATACCCGATATTCTGTTCTCGTCTAGGTGTTAATTTAGTGACGTTCGTGCCTAAATACGGTTTATTACAAACCGGGCCTAAATCACTATTTCGCGTTTTCCTGCTTCGTTATATCTCAGATTTGAGATCCGTCTGCGCCCACGATCTTTATTTTTCGTTATCTATCATATTCTATAACTTCGTCTCCTGACGTTTCCTCGAATATCGTATCAAATATTCGTACGTTAATCGTGACGTTTCTCTATTATAAGTATATATATTATATCACATATATTTCAGCTACTTAACAAATATAGCACACGTATATAATTTAAGCCATGAAATTTTGGGGTGTTACATAGAGGTGTCGAATTTTCAATTTATATAACTAAAATTGTGTGATAACTAACTACATGTAGTCACGGGGTAGATAACTATTTTGTCACTAACATACATAAAAAATCACATTCATTGAATAAAAATGTGACTACAAGTGACTTATGGATATGCTTTTGTGTTACATATGTGACTAAATGTAAATCTAAACACAAAAGTTCAATGATAACGTGACTAAAGGATAAAAACAGTGACACTTCTAAAAATACATGTTTATATAACACGTTTTTTGTCACATTTAAATTTCGTGTTATATCACTAAAAACAATATAATCATCACTCTGAAATTTAAAGTTAGGTGTTTCTGTGTGACCACACACCAACCAATAGTCACTCATTTTCAATTTTGCTGTTTCTAAACATATCAAAATGGTCACACTTTTAATTTTCTTCATGTCTACATAAATTTGTGTCATCATATTATGACACTCAAATATCAGTTTGTGTCACTAAACCTAAACAATAGGCACACTGGAAAAATTATAATGTGGGCAATTACCTAGAAAATGTGACATACAAAACAAAAGTGATGTGATCATTTGGTGACATGTTGTCACTAATATTATAAAGATATGTGACTGCAAACTCTTTATATTGACATTATTTGATAAAACTGTAAATAAATCACTACTCTATGGTGATACCCCTAGTCTACGGTGACGGATTTTTTAGTGCTACGGTCACACATTTTCGATGTCACCATATATCTATTACTATATATAATACATATTGCTCTAAAGGGCATTTTCGTCATGAAAAATGCTTAATCCTTAAGACGCATACAAGGATTATTGCATTGTGTACAAGTCTTAAAGCAGCATAAAGTCTTAAACCCTAATCCTCTTGAACCTGTATACACTACAGCCTTAATTTACAGAAAGCAGAAGCTGCACGCATTGATTGCTTCAGCCTCTCTCTTCAGCGTGCTTGTAAACATCGATGCTCTGGTGTCTCTCTCCACATCGATTGGCTTTGAAATCGGCCCTCCCCTCAATTGGGTATATCCAGTCGTTTCTCTCGATTAGATACATATGAAAACGTATCACGCGATCTTCAAAAATATCCGGTCGTCTCTACAAATTCGTAGAATCCCTAGAAGCACAATTCAAATGTTGATAGAAACCTCTACAAATTCTTATCGCCTCTACAAATTCGTCTTCTTCCTAGAGCTGTAGTTTCATCCAGATCTAACCCCTCACTCTCTCCATTTCATCGGGACAGATTTACAATTGTAAGGTTTTTGGTTTGTACTTCCGACCTTGGGTGTGTGTTCATAATCGAAGGTAGTAGCGGTGACGGTGGTGGCATGGTAAGGAGCGGCGGTTGGGCTTCGGTTTGTACATCTCCGAAGCGGATTCTGCTCAAGAGACAGTCCTACATCAAAGTATTCTCTCGCTATTAGCATCGTAACTTCCCACCCATTCTTACTGCTGAAGAGGACATGCGTTATATTCTGGTCAAAATCAATTTTGGTGGTTACGGTTGAAGACGACAGGTTGCTTTTCTCGAGGATTGTTGATGCACACGGTAAGTTTTCAACTTCTAAAAGCCCTAATTGCTATACTTTCATCATAAATCTAATGCTTCAGTTTAATCTCCCGAAGTGGTGCTTTGTTGACATTATTTTTTCGTCCAGGATTTATGTTTATATATACATGTGCCTGTGTGTGTTATTAGATGCAAATGAATGAGAATGTTTTAGATTGAATCAAACTGATGGGTTATTAGATTCGCCCATTTTAGTCATTTCTTTATTTTCTTGAACTAATTGTATTTGTGACAAGTACATTGAATTAATATTGGAAACGAAGTCTAATTATGTGGTTCATTTTAGTTTCTGTTTTAGCTCTAACATTGGTTCATGATTTTGTGTTTATGTATGGGTTCATGGTGGAGAGAATGTTTATAACTTTAATGTTTTTTTGGTTTTTTTTGTTGTTGGGAATCAGAGATTTACATTCTAACAATCGAATGAGATCCTGTAGTAAGCTATAGAGGTGGTGTTGGTGGTTTTGAAGCCACTACTGTTGAATCCGATGAGAAGCTTGATGTTACTAGGTTTGTGTTCTTGGAACCTTTTTTCAATGATATTAAACATGTCCATAAAAAGTATGTTCAAACTCAACATAAAGAGTGGGAAACGTTTGAGTGATTATACAGTGTACACAAGTGCCCTAGGAGCAGCTTTCATGGTATTCAAATCTTATCAAATTACCACCACAAGAAAGATCTTGATTTGTGCAAAGAGATTGTTAAAGCTTGTGATTCTGCCTCATTTGGCACCAGGTTACTGTGCTTTCTGATTTGTTATGTGTTTTTGATCTGCTAAAAGGTTTCTATTTTCTCTAAAGATGATGATCATTGAGTAATTAGTGATGTAGAATTTGACAGTTTGTAAAAGGTTTTGATTTCTAGAAGTATCAGTTTCTGTTTTAGTGAGAAATGAAGTGTTTTGTCTTTTTGCTATTTGATATTCAAATCTTGTCAAGTTACCCCAACAAGAAAGATCTTGATTTGTGCAAAGATGTAAAGACAATGATGTAAGCATGTAAGCATTTTAATATATTGAAAAATTTACAATGATGTAAAGAAAAGAGCTGAGCATCTTCATCACATTACACCTATATGTAAGTTATATTTGTTTCTTTATCTAAATATTATTCCCAATTCTGATAAAATTTCTCTATCAACAGATTTAAAAAAAACTCCGTCTAAATCGAAAAGTGTTGCTGATCGATACGGGAGTGATGGAGCTTTGGAGGTGCTTCTTTTGTTTGCTACATCCTTTTTTTTGCTTCCTTTTTAATTTGGCATTCTTTTGGTCTATTGGGCCGATCTTAGGCGTGTTGAGTATATGGCCAAGCAACAGGCAATGGAAGATGTCGTCATGGCCTTAGATGTACGCTTTTGGTGCCACACTGCATATATTAAGGAAACCCACTTCTATTTGTCTTACTTCTAATAACCTTTGCAGTTTATAAAAGATGTGCACTACATGATTAGAAAGATGTATGAACTGTAAGTTCAACTCCACTTTCAAAGTTTTCTTAATTTGTCAAGTTTGTTGACCCTTTAGATGTTGTAGTTATATGCCTTCCATTTTAGTTGGTGTAAGTGAAAGGTAAGCATTTTGAGACACAAAGGATAAATAAATTATGCTTAGTATAAAGAATCAATCTGAGGTTATGTTGCTGTTAAATATTCATTATAATTTGATTAGGTATGGTGCTCATTGGTTTTTTCTTTATGTTATATTATGCAGGTGTGATTGTGTATCTGTTGTAGCTATATTTCTACGGCTTTGTAAGTATTTTTGGTATTCTTATGTAATTTTTATTCCTATCTAATGTTTCTGTAGTTCACTTTCATTTTATAATCAACAAACTCTTTGTCAACATGGATTCCTAAGAGTTTGTATTTTGAGGTTTTCTTATAACTGATTAAATTTACTAGCAAATGTTTATGTAGTTGACTTTCAATTTATAATCAACGAACTCTTTGTTAACATAGATTCCTATGCTATTTGGAAACTTATGTACCACATAGAAATTGATCAAGAATATTTCAGCCATCATCTTAAAGTTAAGTTATTTATGGTTGCTAAATGGGATTTAGATGTTTCTAATCTTTGTCAGAGTATTGAACTTGCACAAAGTATACCCTAACTGTGATCTTCATATAGACTAACAGACCTGTCCATATGGGCTAAAAATGGACTTTTCGTTTGGAAAATAATTCTGCTTGCACTATGTTTTTTTCTATAAAAGATACACAGGTCACTATGTTTTTTTCTTTAAAAGATACACATGTCATTCTTCCTTCATTTTGGGGATAATTGCAACTTTTTAGTGGATGATAGTAAAAGTATCTAAGGTTTGGCTTAATTGTGATTTGGTTATCTCTAAAAAAAAACTTTCTTTCTAAATTTGGGGAAGCTGCAACTTCTTGGTGGCTTATAATAATAATATCAAAATTTGGACAAAAGAATTCTTTTCATTGAGTTCACGTGTTTCTCAACCCTTTTTTAAAAATTTCATTTGATTGTTGTTTCTAGGTCGATGTGTTATGGAGCAAAGGGATGAAACCACGTCCTCCCCTTAATACTCTACTCATCAAAGGCATAAATCTATATAAATTAAACACAATGAGACAGGTTTGTATACTGCTTTTTTTTTCCACATTTTGTTACAGTTGTGTTTGAATATCAAACATTCATGAAAAGCAAGATGAAAATGCTTTCTCTTGAGGTTCAAGTGACTGATGGAGTCTTCAAGTTGTTTTTGTTCCATCTGGTGGACTTGACTTGGATTTTTTGGGTTACAAAGGTGTTAAATAACTTTGATTGGATATTATTTGGCCTAAAAGTTGCATAAAACTAGGTTAATGGATTCATGTATAAATCCTCTCAGATTGTTACTGTTGGAGCAGTAATAGGTATGCAGAAGGCTACTATCCCCATTCGCATTTCTATCTATAATCAGATATATGTTGGATAACCTTTTGTCGATCAAATGATTACTTTGGTGCACTTCTTAAGAGAGAAATTGCTCATTTCTTTGCTTCAGCAGAAAAGACAAGCAAGTCCATTCTCTCTCCTTGATTTCTCGAATCGTCTGTATGGTTTCATTGCTTCATTTGTTCAGTTGAATATGCTGGAGGAAGGGCTTGTGAATCACCTGGTTGCGGGGTCTGTGGAGTCTGAGCGCAAAGCAAGTGAAATGAGGGTTCTAATGGCAAGTATTGAAGAATCTTAGGTCAGTAGTTCACAGTTTGATGGTTTATTTAAATCCTTTATGAAGTTATCTATAATTCATTTTTATTCATAATGTACCTATGTACCATATCATGTTTTTGCAGCGCCACAATGATGATAACTCATGCTAAAAATGTAGGATGGAATTAGATAAATGTAAGATTATACAATCTTAGGACATTTATTAAAAAAATGCCTAATTACCTAATTAAAAAAATCATCTGATTATTTTCACAAGTATTTAACCTACAAACTCTCCAGCTTATTAAAATTTTTTTTTTGTTTCAGTGGTTCACATAGTCTTTATTATGTCTGTAAAATCCTAGATTTGGTGGGTGAAGCTTTATTGAAGCCAAGTGAAGAAGACATTAGACTTATGATGGGCTAATGGATGTAGCTGGGATCTGTGTCGATTAGCAAAGAACAAAGTAAAGATCAAGGCAAATGTTGATAAAGGTTGGGTCAAAGGATTGATTGCCCCTGGGATTTTATTTCCTAAAGTGCTTGTTTGATGGTGTGTTGTTTCCTGGTGTGGTGCATACTTATTCGTGGGCTGATTCACTGTGATTCCTTCAAGCCTTGGACATGAAGGTGCTTAAATTCTGTTGTGCTCTTGTGACCATGCGAGACGATGTCCATGTTGAAGATTGTTGGCGCTGCAGTTTTACTTCTCTTGGGTGCTATCTTTTAGATTCCTTCTTGCAAGTTGGGCTTAGGTACTTTTGTATCTAGGTTTTTTGGTTTTAGTTGGCGACAATTTGTATGTCGTCTTCCTTGAGTGACATATAACTGTGACAGCCTATTGAATTTTATGTTATTATGTAGTTTTTTAACCTTACACCGCATATAGTGCTATTGACAATGCTAGAGAGACATATAACTCTAACAGTAAAAGAGAGGCGTTGTTACTGCCACAAGAAAGGGAGGATCTAGAGCACTGAATGAGTCCACTGAATGAGTCAAAATATTTAAATCAAGATTAAAGCTACAAGTGTTTTAATTTTGATTGTAGTTACTAACTTGTGGATGAAATGTTTGTTAGTAGTGGCCATCAATACTTTGATGTTCTTTGTAACAACCAACTCTAAGTCTCAGTTATTCAAAAAATGCCAAAATGATTACAGAGAACACATGCTAGGTAATGGCGTAAAAAAGTATAAATAGGCCCAACAACTACATAAGAAATATATAAAACAGTACAAATATGGCCCAAAAAATGCTTTTTGAATAGTAGCTATCTACGGACAAACCCTGAAAACCGGGAATACCGAACTCTTAAGGCCGTTTTGGCTGGCCCGGCTGAACAAAACTTTACAACGATTTTGGTGTCCAAAGATTACAAACCGTAATCTTTGATTTGCTATGAAAATAAGAAAAGCGGTAAAACCGGACCGTGAATATGAGCATCCTTACCAAAAAACTCCTGGGTTCTCAACCATTACCCTGCTAACTAATTGGTGATCTACAAAAATGTTTTCAAATTCTTGATAATTGATAAAGTTCGCATTTGGTGGATACACATGTAATCCATCTTTTTTTTATGTATATCGTCTCGATCCGGGTACATAGGACAAAATGCTCCAAAAATCTTTTTATATTTTTTAATCGAGTACCGTGTTGGACTATCATCGCACGAGTTTCTCCTATGTGAGTCTTGTAAAGTGCCATCGTTGCTAAACGCGCATGTATCGCATTATAAATTGACATCGGACCGCATCGCACTAACATAAACAAATACCGCGTTATAAATTATTGCGTCGTAGTAACTTGCGAACCAATGACGATTAGCGCACCAGAAGCTATTGTCGCCGCCCTCGAACGTGCAAACAGAAAGAACCCGCAAACAGAAGACAAATAACACGCTATAAACTGTCGCCGCCGCAACGCGCGGGCACACGGCTAGTAGCCTATAATGGCTGTTCCTTCGGGACACTTTTTGAGAAAAAAAAATTGTCACAAAAGTACCTATGGTGACGACTTTTGTGTGTCACCGTATCCAATTTTGTACTAGTGGAAGTATTTATAGTGATCAACTAATCAACTAACCAAATTAACCAGCAAACCATTTGGTTCGATGCCAACCATCTGGTTAACCAATGGTTCGCTGCCTAGCTAACCATTGGTTAGTTGACTCCCAACCATTGGTTAGTTGACACTATGACTCACTAACAAGCTCTAGCTTAGATACAATACACGAGACACTCTGTAGCATAGGATTATGCTCTAACAATCTATCCCTTCTCTGTGGAACAAGCATGAGATTATATCAAGAACACCTAACTACTTGTTGTTTCTCCTTATAAAGATCCCACTCTCAATCAACTTGTTCAATCCTCATTGTTAGTTGCTGGTGCTTTACCTAAGCACATAAATATGGTGATAAATTTAATGAAAGAAGTTGTGATTCAAAGGGAAAAGGCACACGACCAATTACCCAGGGAAGTTGCAACCACCAACTGGGTAATTATAGAAAATATTATGGTAGAAGAATTGATGAATGAAAGTGAGAAAGCATCGGATAAATCTGAAAATCGTGAAAACATTCTAGGTGAAGATGAGAAAACTGAGGAGCTTGAGATAGTTGATGATGGATTTGAAGTCAACAAGCCAAGTGTGGTGGAAGAATGGATTGTTGATGAAATTATTTCTTCGGCTAGTATTATTTAACCGGAAGTTCAAACGGAAAGCCAACCGGATTTTCAACCGAAAAGCCAACCGAATGTTCAACCGGAAGATGAAGCAGAGGACATTACTCAAACACTAGTTTCAATGCACAACAGCCAACATCCTATTCAACCGGAAGAAGATGTTCAAGCAGAAACTGTTAAAGCAATTCAAAGTATTGCTCAAGCTGATGAATCATTGGCTCTTAACAAGTTTGTGGATGCGGCAAGAATTAAAGATGAAAATGAGAGGTTAGCAAGGGAATATCAAGAAAACTTGGAGCTATATTCTAAAAATTATGGTTGAAAGCTTATTTGAGGAAGCAAAGAGAAGATCCACTGAATGGAGATTGGAGGAGCTTAATTTAGAAAGAATGGGTGAGGAACCGATTTCTACAACGCCCAAATGGAGAAGATCCTAAAGCGTTACGAGGTCACACATCGATTAGCTAAACCTTTTCATCCTCAATCAAGCGGACAAGTAGAAGTTACTAATCGAGTTTGAAAAGAATTCTCGAGAAAACTATAGGTAGTAATCAAAAGGATTGGTCAGAAAATCTTGATGATGCACTATGGGGATTTAGAACTGCATACAAGTCTCCTATAGGAACAACACCTTTCAGGCTAGTCTATGGAAAAGCTTGTCATCTTCCAGTGGAGCTGGAACATAAGGCGTATTGGGCCCTAAGAGCCGCAAATATAGATGAGAAGGAAGTAGGAAAAAACCGATTCCTCTAGTTACATGAGCTAGAGGAAATGAGAGACGATGCTTATAACACGTCTACTAAATACAAGGAACGTACGAAGTGCCTGCACGATCGTTATCTGAGAGGAGATAAAGTAATTGAGCCAGGAGACAGTTTCCTCTATAATTCAAGGATGAAACTTTTTCCAAGAAAACTGTGATCGAGATGGACAGGACCTTACATAGTGAAAAGTGATGCTGCAAATGGATCCGTTGAAGTTATCAAGTCAGACGGGAGCACTTTCCGAGTTAATGGTCAAAGATTAAAGCACTACCTAGGCAGAAAGCTGAAGAAATCGAGGATGAGGAAATCAACCTCGAAAATCAGACATGAGCATAAAAGAGTCATGAGTCAAGCTAATGACTCGTAAATAAACAAGCGCTTCCGGGAGGTAACCTGAGGTTTTGTTCTTTATCTTTACTTTTATTCTCATTTTTCTTTTTGTTATTTTTAATCCTGATTCACACTTAATTTGTACCAAACTAAGTGTATGGTTGGAGTGTCAAGAGTTTATAAAGTTTTCTGGAAATGAGGTCGTAACGACCCGTTACATCCTAACGACTCGTTACTGTCACACCCCCAAGTAACCACTAACGGAGTTTATACCGTTAAGGGGGTGCACGCAGACCAGGATCCACAACCATAGTTACAAATACTAAACGAATCAGAGTAAAGTCCAAGTGTCCATTATAAAACAGTTTAAAGTACGCAGCGGAAAAGTAATCGACAGTATCTTAGCACTAACCACGTGCTTTACAAATCATTGATCCAAAATTCAAATTCTCAATTAAGTTTAATGTAAGTAAATGTCTTCTCGTGCCATGCCAACCCCAGGTGGATACTCCTTAACGATCTGCAAAAGTGAAAACCACACAAGTGTCAACCTAACGGTTGGTGAGTTCACGGTGGGCATGACATGCATTGGCCCGGTCTCGAAATCATGCTCATCAATATATAAGTGTTTGAATTTCAGAATATGCACTAGTTAAGTATTGATTAGTTAAGATTAAAGCTGTCAACCGATATCGCGGGTAGCTAATCCGGTTTCCATGCACTAAGGAAGTCGTACTAGGGCTGAAAGCTGACGTAACAGTGTACGGCATTTGCCGTTGGTTTGTGCCTCCAGTTGTGTCCCATTTGGGATGCCCACAACTAAGAACAGGCTGATATTGCACTCCGTTCGGCCCCCGGCCGGTTGGCTACACATTTGTGTACCGCGGAGCAGGGTTTGTCAAACCCTCAGTAGATCTACCCAACATCCCCTCGCTTTCCAGATCATCAGTACTAGGTTGAGGACTTTAAGTTTTAAGGCATCCTTAGAAATCATGTGATATCATTTGGTTTAGACTTTAACCTACACTAGTCATATTAAAATGTTTATTCCGGATTTCATCTGAAATCCCAAAAAGAGTTTAAGTGTCTTAATAGTTGGTTTCGGATTTCATTTGAAACCCCAAGGATGGACAGTTGCAAGTGTTCCCCATAAAACACTCCAACTTCCATAACAGGTACCCCATTAGGCAATACCTCAAATTGTCAGCGTTGTTTTCCGTTTAGTATGTTCGTTGTGACCCAAACGGGCTCACAAGTAAAGGGTTTGTGAAACTCACATTAGGTTGCTCAGCTACACTTGTTAATCCAATTTATGTTTGCTAACGAAGACCTAGTAATCACATTAAGGTCTTAGGTGTTAGGTTGTGTCTAAACTTTAACTTAACGTCACTATGGCCCATAACATAGCACGTTGCAACTAAGACTCGACATACCGACACACGATACCGATGGTTGATCATAAACAAGGGTTCACATATTACAGAAATCAAACATGTATCATCATGGCATAATCATGTAAGTCATGGCATAACACTTAAGCAAATTGCACAAGTTTAGGTTCTGGTCGCAGTTTCGCTAGCAGTTTCGCTAGCAGTTTCGCTAGGTGCACGGGCAGCACTTTCGCTAGGCTGTACCCGGTGACACAGTTTCGCTAGGCTAGTTTCGCTCGAAACTGTTGGCACAGTTTCGCTAGCCTAGTTTCGCCCGAAACTGGTTTGAACTTTCGTTCAGGGAATTTCGCTCGGTAACTTCGCTCGAGCTGGTCTGGTTTGGTTTACCCGGCGAAACTACAGTTTCGCTAGGCAGTTTCGCTCGGGAGTGATATACAGTTTCGCTATACAATTTCGCCCTATGAACACACAGTTTCGCTAGTCGCAAGAAAAACCCGAAAAACTAACAAAAATCTTTCTAACAGCCTCTATACATCATGTAATTCATTTCTAAGCATATATAGGCATTTAGGAACATCACAGGAGCATTTTAATCATCATAAACATGGATTTACATCATCAAATCTTCAAAAACACTCTAAAACCCATTTTCAACATATTTTGACCTAAATTGCATGAATCTTCAACATGGATGGATTTCAAACGTAAAGTTTGTGACTTTATAACAGATCTAACCTTCCTAAACATAAATACAGAAGATCTAACGATTATATGCAGGTTTGATCATGCTTTTTAAAGGAAACACATAAAAGGTGCATGTAAATGGTTTTTAGGACTCACGGTTTGATCAAGGATCGAATGAGTGAGATGAGATGATGATTCTCTTGGGGATCTCCTTGGATGGCCAGAAATCTCGAGAGAGCAGCAGGTGAAGAAGTGGTGTGTGTTTTGTGTGAAAGAGGCTAAAATGAGAACTAGGGTTTATTAAGTTCTTTTATATCAGAGGCTAGTTTCGCTGGCAGTTTCGCTCGCTAGCGAAACTGGCTCTGATCTCGTGTAAGTCGGGTAGTTTAGCTGGCTACCGGGCGAAACTATAGTTTCGCTCGGTAGTTTCGCTGGAAACTAAAATCATACAAATTTATCACATAATCCATAATTCACAATTCGTCATGCTATTCATAATATTAAATCATGCATTCAAATCACATTGCACATAATGACAATAAACAATTGAACACATAACATGTATGGACGGGTTCGGTGATCAACCAAAGGACGTGGACGTATTCAGCCTAGTTAAGCATTAGTTACTAAGTTAACGCTTATAATCGTAACTAACGGGGTTTGTCTAACGGAAGTTAACCTTGAAATTTCCGGATATCACATCCTTCCCTTGTAATTGGAATTTTCGTCCCGAAAATTATTCTTGTGTCGTAGCGTTCGCAGTTTCAGCTGTCATCGTTGCTTATCGTCGCTGGGGAAAGAAAGCAAAAGTCTTAGGGTTGCCACAGTTACGCACATTTTTCTTTCAGCTGATTATTGACTCTCTATATTTGCTTACTGATGATGTCTTATTTTTGTGAATGTTGATGTGAATTTATGGATAGTTTATTTTAATGTTTTTGATTGATTCAACCTTATAATCGCATGATGATACTCTGTTAAATGCTTCGATTATTCTCTTTCCTAATATATATATATACCTGCTCGTAACTATATTATGCTATGATTATTATAACTTTCTGTCAAGTTGCTATGATTGCATTGTGTTTGCAATGACATGATTTTACAGGTTAGTTACAGTGAGAAACTTGGATTCATAAAGGAATCAATTCAAGTGCTAATTACAAGAGTCAGCCCGCATGAATCAAATGCTACAGGGGAGTTTTCCATCTCTCACACTCTTTCCTTCATTTTTACTTTGGTACATTAGGGACAATGTACACTTCTAAGTGTGTGGATGGGAGGCCAGGGCCATATTTATGTGAATATGTGACTTAAAGCACTGAATTTCTTAAAAATTACACAAATTTTGTCAAAAAAATTTCAAATTGTCAAACTCCCACAAAAATTTAAAGAGTTCTGGAAACATGAAAGTAAACCTTTTCAATGTAATTCGCAGATTCATTTTCCAAACGTACTTGAACTAGGTTTTACTAAACAAGTAGCCTTTATCAAAATTTCATGATCCAGAATCCCATTCGAGTCTCTTACTAACCTGTATTAACCACTTATCCCATTCCCTTGTAAATTAGCCCTAGTTCTAGGAATACAAAAGAAAATACATAATGCATGAGGGATGTCATTTGTTTAGAACCGCTTCTAGGTTTATGTTGAGACCATGTTTAAATAATGTGTCACACCCCGGTCAACGGATTCGGGTGTGAACGGAATGGAATCATAGTCGTGGATACCTAGAAAAACTAAATATATTCAAACGTTATAATAAAAATCACATCATTTAGACCGCAGCGAAAAGTGGTGAAAATGAAAATGTCTTACATTTGTAAATAAGTAGTCTTAATTTATTAATAAAAGCAAGTAATAGTTTATTTAGGATAGATCGGGACAATGACTCCGGCGAAGCAGGTACGATAGTTTAAGTTAAGACACATTTGCATGTCTTCGGTGATTACCTAGTTACCTAAGAAATCATGAGTTTAAAATGGGTGAACATAATGTTGGTGAGGTTCACATGTTTATGACTCGATAATGAATTGTAAAACAGTTTGGCATACTTAAATATTACGTTGGTTTAGCATTATGGTTGTATGAACTCACCTGAACATTGATTTCAAATACTCACGGTTTACCCACCCATGGTATCTCGCCCGAGAGATACCGAACAGAGAAGAATAACTGACGTGTGCCCCTTAACAATGTACGGAGTCAGGATTAGAGCGACCAAACTGGACAGGGTTGTTAACCCAAATAGATCTATTCACTAGTTATCGTTTCGTACAGAACTAATTGAAATCAATTAATGGTGGGATACAGTTTTACAAACGTTTATAACGATATTGTACCATAGTTGGGCATCAGTAAGAGAACAAGCAGTCATACGGCTAACAGATAAGCCATAATATTAAGTAAACACATTTATCAGTTCATGATTTCTCCCCTAAGAGTATAAAAACAGTTACAAGAAAAGGGGCTGTGAAAGTCACCTGATCAGCAGTTGAATGAACTAAACAGGAAAGTACTAATAGCAAGTAATGTCCTAAATAAATAATAAGAATATCGCATAAGGGTCTAATCATTTGGTTAATATTTGTCACCCAAGTGATACTGGTCAAGTCTTGACGTTTAATCCCATTTGTATTCGTTGAAACCCCGTTAGTTAGTATTTATTAGTACAAATAAATACGTACTTGATGATTTATATTCATGTCCAATAAATACAAAATAATAAAGGTGATCATTAAATAAGTCAATCAAGTCTTGAATATTGTATTAAATAATAATGTTTATTATTATTTTTATAAGCTCGATTGGTTATTTATATAAGGTATAATTATTAATAAAATAATTATGATTAACAAGACTTTTTGAATTGTAAATAAAACATAGCTTAAAACTTTTGTTAATAATTATTAATCAAGGAATAATTATTTAAAGTTTATTTCATCGTAAAAAGTTTATCATTTGAATCATTTAAGATACTTTTTAAGTCACAACGTTTAATAATTTAGTAAATAGAAATCGTTTAATATTTTATACTCTTAAAATAATCATCTCCATTTTAAAGATCTAAAACATTATTTTATAATAATACATGAGGATACTTGGATTTATAAAAGTTTATTTAATATAAAGTTTTAAGTCATCTTGCAAAAATAAGATATGTGATTGATTTAAAAATTTCAATGTTTACGTTATCGCGTATATCGCCGTATGGGTCCAGTTTTATTACTATGCAACGTATTCTTGTCTTGATTACTTTGATTCATCAAAGTAAGATTGAAAAGGTTATAAATATATTTAGAAGCCCATGTATGGCTCTTGACTATTTCTATAAAAATCATTTTATAAAACATATCCATTCAACTAATGCATTTTTATAGAAGTTTTATTCCTATTTAAAAACATGTTTTATATAGTTAAAACTTGTAATAAATCCAAGTATTAAATATTACGTTGGTTTACCATTGTGGTTGTATGTAGGGGTGTTCATCGAGTCGAATTTGAGTTATTTGAGTTATTCAAATCGAGTTATTCGAATTTGAAAATTTTAAAACTGGATTTGAATTCGACTCGAATTCGAATAAAATTTACCTAAACTAATTCGAATAAGCTTATTCGAATTCGAGTCGAATTCGAATCCATTCGAATAAACCAAATTAGAAAAAAAAATATTTCTAATATCTACTAAATTTATACATGTTACTTAACATCTCAACAATCCATTAGGGATGCACTGATGAAGTGCTTGAACAACGAAGACGAATTGATTATACTGATGAGGACGTGAATATTTATTAGTAATGAGGTGATTCGAAGAAGTTGACTCTTTTCCAGATCAACGATGAGGTGATTCAAAGACGTGAAAACGTGATGCGACTAGGGATGAACCGATTAGCGATGAATTGATTTGAAGGTTTGACCTGTTGTGGCTAGTGAACAACAACGCTAGGAAATGAGATGTAGATGAGTTGATGCAGCTGCCTTAGTGATTAGGATAAGAATGTTGTTCACAAGAAGGAATTAGGATTTAAGTTATAATTTTGATGACAATATAATGGATAGTGTGAAAATGGACTGGATTCATTGATAATATTAGGAATTAAATAAGCCTAATAGTTTGGACTATCATATATTATATATAATAAAAATATTTAGAAAATATATATAAAATCCTTATTCGAGTTATTCGAGTCGAATTGGTTTGGAATATCCAGACTCGAATTTGACTCAAATTCGAATAAGTTATTTGATTCGAATCAGGATTCGACTCGAATAACTCGATATTCGAATTCGAATAAGTTATTTGAATTCGATTCGAATCGAATTTCGAGTTATTCGAGCCCGATTCGAATAATGAACACCCCTAGTTGTATGAACTCAGCTGAACCTTGATTTCAAATACTCACGGTTTACCCACCCATGGTATCTCGCGCGAGAGATACCGAACAGAGTAGAATAACTGACGTGTGCCCTTGACAATGTACAGAGTCAGGATTGGAGCAACGAAACTGGGCAGACTTGTTAACCCAAATAGATCTATTCACTAGCTATCGTTTCGTACAGGACTAATTAAAATCAATTAATGGTGGGATACAGTTGTATAAACGTTTATAACGATAATGTACCATAGTTGGGCATCAGTAAGAGAACAAGCAGTCATACGGCTAACAAATAAGCCATAATATTAAGTAAACACATTTATCAGTTCATGATTTCTCCCCTAAGAGTATAAAAACAGTTAAAAGAAAAGGGGCCGTGAAACTCACTTGATCAGTAGGTGAATGAACTAAACAGGAAAGTACTAATAGCAAGTAATGTCCTAAATAAATAATAAGACAATCACATAAGGGTCTAATCATTTGGGTAATATATGTCACCCTAGTGATAGTGGTCAAGTCTTGACATTTAATCCCATTTGTATTCGTTGAAAACCCGTTAGTTAGTATTTATTAGTACAAATAAATACAAACGTGATGATTTATATTTATGTCCAATAAATACAAAATAATAAAGATAATCATTAAATAAGTCAATCAAGTCTTGAATATTGTGTTAAATAATAATATTTATTATTACTTTTATGAGCTCGATTGGTTATTTATATAAGCTATAATTATTAATAAAATAATTATGATTAACAAGTCTTTCTGAATTGTAAATAAAACATAGCTTAAAACTTTTGTTAATAATTATTAATCAAGGAATAATTATTTAAAGTTTATTTCATCGTAAAACGTTTATCATTTGAATAGTTTAAGATACTTTTTAAGTCACACCGTTTAATAATTTAGTAAATAGAAATCGTTTAATATTTTATACTCATAAAATATTCATCTCCATTTTAAAGTTCTAAAACATTATTTTATAATAATACATGAGGATACCTTGATTTATAAATGTTTATTTAATATAAAGTTGTAAGTCATCTTGCAAAAATAAGATATGTGATTGATTTAAAGATTTCAATGTTTACATTATCGCGTATATCACCGTATGGGTCCAGTTTTATTACTACGCAACGTATTCTTGTCTTGATTACTTTGATTCATCAAAGTAAGATTGAAAAGGTTATAAATATATTTAGAATCCCATGTATGGCTCTTGACTATTTCTATAAAAATCATTTCATAAAACATATCCATTCAACTAATGCATTTTTATAGAAGTTTTATTCCTATTTTAAAACATGTCTTTTTAAGTTTTTATAGTTAAAACTTGTAATAAATCCAAGTATTAAATATTATGTTGGTTTACCATTGTGGTTGTATGAACTCACCTGAACCTTGATTTCAAATACTCACGGTTTACCCACCCATGGTATCTTGCCCGAGAGATACCGAACAGAGCAGAATAACTGACGTGTGCCCCTTGACAATGTACGGAGTCAGGGTTGGAGCAACAAAACTGGGCAGACTTGTTAACCCAAATAGATCTATTCACTAGTTATCGTTTCGTACAGAACTAATTGAAATCAATTAATGGTGGGATACAATTGTACAAACGTTTATAATGATAATGTACCATAGTTGGGCATTAGTAAGAGAACAAGCAGTCATACGGCTAACAGATAAGCCATAATATTAAGTTAACACATTTATCAGTTCATGATTTCTCCCCTAAGAGTATAAAAACAGTTAAAAGAAAAGGGGTCGTGAAACTCACTTGATCAGTAGGTGAATGAACTAAACAGGAAAGTACTAATAGCAAGTAATGTCCTAAATAAATAATAAGACAATCGCATAAGAGTCTAATCATTTGGGTAATATTTGTCACCCAAGGGATAGTGGTCAAGTCTTGACGTTTAATCCCATTTGTATTCGTTGAAAACCCGTTAGTTGTATTTATTAGTACAAATAAATACAGACGTGATGATTTATATTCATGTCCAATAAATACAAAATAATAAAGTTAATCATTAAATAAGTCAATCAAGTCTTGAATATTGTGTTAAATAATAATGTTTATTATTATTTTTATACGCTCGATTGGTTATTTATATAAGTTATAATTATTAATAAAATAATTATGATTAACAAGTCTTTCTGAATTGTAAATAAAACATAGCTTAAAACTTTTGTTAATAATTATTAATCAAGGAATAATTATTTAAAGTTTATTTCATCGTAAAATGTTTATCATTTGAATCATTTAAGATACTTTATAAGTCACACCGTTTAATAATTTAGTAAATAGAAATCGTTTAATATTTTATACTCATAAAATATTCATCCCCATTTTAAAGTTCTAAAACATTATTTTATAATAATACATGAGGATACTTGGATTTATAAAAGTTTATTTAATATAAAGTTTTAAGTCATCTTGCAAAAATAAAATATGTGATTGATTTAAATATTCCAATGTTTACGTTATCGCGTATATCGTCGTATGGGTCTAGTTTTATTACTACGCAACGTATTATTGTCTAGATTACTTTGAATCATCAAAGTAAGATTTAAAAGGTTATAAATAAATTTTTAAGCCCATGTATGGCTCTTGACTATTTCTATAAAAATCATTTGATAAAACATATCCATTCAAGTAATGCATTTTTATAGAAGTTTTATTCCTATTTTAAAACATGTCTTTATATAGTTAAAAATTGTAATAAATCCAGATATTAAATATTACGTTGGTTTACAATTGTGGTTGTAGAACTCATCTGAACCTTCATTTCAAATACTCACGGTTTACCCACCCATGGTATCTCGCCCGAGAGATACCGAACATAGCAGAATAACTGACGTGTGCCCCTTGACAATGTACGGAGTCAGGATTGGAGCGACCAAACTGGGCAGGGTTGTTGACCCGAATAGATCTATTCACTAGCTATCGTTTCGTATAGAACTAATTGAAATCATTTAATGATGGGATACAATTGTACAAACGTTTATAACGACAATGTACCATAGTTGGGCATCAGTAAGAGAACAAGCAGTCATACGGCTAACAGATAATCCATAATATTAAGTAAACACATTTATCAGTTCATGATTTGTCCCCTAAGAGTATAAAAACAGTTAAAAGAAAAGGGGTCGTGAAACTCACCTGATCAGTAGGTGAATGAACTAAGCCGGATATTACTAGTAGCAAGTAATATCCTAAATAAATAATAAGACAATCACATAAGGGTCTAATCATTTGGGTAATATTTGTCACCCGAGTGATACTGGTCAAGTCTTGACGTTTAATCCCATTTGTATTCGTTGAAAACCCGTTAGTTAGTATTTATTAGTACAAATAAATACTTACGTGATGATTTATATTCATGTCCAATAAATACAAAATAATAAAGATGATCATTAAATAAGTCAATCAAGTCTTTAATATTGTGTTAAATAATAATGTTTATTATTATTTTTATAAGCTCGATTGGTTATTTATATAAGTTATAATTATTAATAAAATAATTATGATTAACAAGTCTTTCTGAATTGTAAATAAAACATAGCTTAAAACTTTTGTTAATAATTATTAATCAAGGAATAATTATTTAAAGTTTATTTCATCGTAAAACGTTTATCATTTGAATCATTTAAGATACTTTTTAAGTCACAACGTTTAATAATTTAGTATATAGAAATCGTTTAATATTTTATACTCATAAAATATTCATCTCCATTTTAAAGTTTTAAAACCTTATTTTATAATAATACATGAGGATACTTGGAATAATACATGAGGATACTTGGATTTATAAAATAAGATATATGATTGATTTAAAGATTTTAATGTTTACGTTATCTCGTATATTCATCAAAGTAAGATTGAAAAGGTTATAAATATATTTAGAAGCCCATGTATGGCTCTTGACTATTTCTATAAAAATCATTTTATAAAACATATCCATTCAACTAATGCATTTTTATAGAAGTTTTATTCCTATTTTAAAAGATGTCTTTATATAGTTAAAACTTGTAATAAATCCAAGTATTAAATATTACGTTGGTTTACCATTGTGGTTGTATGAACTCACCTGAACCTTGATTTCAAATACTCACGGTTTACCCACCCATGGTATCTCGCCCGAGAGATACCGAATAGAGCAGAATAACTGACGTGTGCCCCTTGACAATGTACGGAGTCAGGATTTGTAACACCCCGATATTTCTGTCTAGGTAAATTCGTATCTTAAAATATTTACCTATGTGCTTTACTGTAAATATGAGTTAGAAATGGTAATAAATAGATAAAGCACGTGTTATATGATAAACGGGCTTAGAAATGATGATACATGACTGATTACATCTCGTATACGTGTTTAAATTATGAATACATGCTTATGTGAATAGCATAAACCATTAATAAGAAAACACGTATAGAAATGCATGTTAATAGTTAACGAAAAAGTAAAAGGGCCAAAAGCGTAAATTATGCAAAGTTATAAGCAATACAGACGTTATACGTGACTATAATTCTTTTAAGTATTTTAAGACTTAAAATATAGCAAGGATATGTCCTAACATGATTCGTGACATAAAATGATGAATATTGCAAAGTTAGAGGGTAGAAAGTATAAACTATGTAATAATATATGTATATATGTATATATATATTAATATATATATAACCCGAACCCTTGAGAATATTAGAATCACGTTTAGTAAGGTTATGGAACATAAAATGATAGCTACATCGAAAGATACAAAGGTAAAAAGCATAAAACGAAAGTTAAGGGACTAAAGGCGTCAATAATTAAAAGATATAAAACGTATATATACGTATATCATCGGGCATGTTTAGAACCTTAGAAACTTTTATAAATGTACCCTTAAGTGTTTTATAGCCTAAAATAACAGTTCGTAGAAGTTCAGGGGCTTAAAATGTAAATATAAGGTCCAGGGACCATTTCTGTCATTTTGGCAAACTTGCCAGGCGGTACGCGAGCCCCAGTCCCTTTCCTGCGCGATACGCGACCCACTACAGTAACCAGAATCGTGACAGCAGCGTAATTTTCGACTTGGAGTGCACGTTTGGGATACCTACGCGTCAAATTTCTTCGATTACTCACTGGTATACGTGTAAGGGCTTAGGACGAACTCGTTGGGTATAAATAGAGGCTGTTATCGGCCTTAGATCCTCACCAATTCACGAAATCATCACCCAAAAACCCTCATTTCTGCCGAGATCTTCAAAGGTCGAATTCTCCCAAACGGTGAAAGCTTTGGATCCGAATTTCTGCAGTCAAGCTTCTTTTGGTATGATTAACAATAACCTATCTCAGTTTTTGCAAATTCAATTTCTAAGTATGATTTCTAAAACTATGATAAAATTAGGGTTCTTGAGCTTGTTTTGTCAAAATTGGGTGATCGGGTGGGAATTAGGGTCTAAATTTTTGTAGGTAATCATAATTTAATGTGTTTTAAGAAAGCCCTAAGTTTATTTCACAATTGGAAAAGGTTTGGTTAAGGTTTTGTAAACGGGTCAAAATTAGGGTTTTCATGTCGTTGTTCTGCCCAAATCGAGTAAACAGTTTTGAATTAAGCTTTGCCATTTTAAAGGATATTATAAAATGTTATAATGGAGAATACCCTAAGTTGGTTTGAATTAAAAATGAGTTTTGATAATAAAACGAGAATTTCATGAAATTAGGGTTTCCAAATAAGAATATTTAATATAAAATAATCTGGAGGGTATGGGGACTTGACGTTTGGTATAGTATCATGTTTATACATATAATAAGTGTATATGAAGTTAAAATGAATAAATAATGAAGTGTTGAAAATACCGAGTTAATCGGATATTAGAAGTTCGTGCGGACCGGAAGGGTAGGCGCCTGTACACTGGGGTTTCTGGCATAGCGGGGGTGTCGCCATCCCATCTGGGCAATGGCATCCCAACACTGGGCGACCCCGGAGTGAGCGTCTACTTATAGGAATGCGCGTCTTCATAATTATCACATAAGAGAAGATAATATGCCTCCAGGGGCATTTTGGTCATTTTGACCCTTAAAAGTATATAAACTTAATAATATACATTATTAAGTATATAAGGTATTAAAATAAACATAAGATGTGACAACTCTAAAACTTTTTGCTTTCTTTCCCCAGCGACGATAGCAACGACGACAGCTGATGCTGCGGACGCTACGACACAAGAATAATTTTCGGGACGAAAATTCCAATTTCAGGGGAATGATGTGACACCCGAGAATTTCAAGGTTAACTTCCGTTAGACAAACCCGTTAGTTACGTTATAAGTGTTAACTTAGTAACTAATGCTTAACTAGGCCGAATACGTCAACGACCTTTGGTTGATCACCGAACCCGCCCATATGTGTTATGTGTTCATCATTGATTGTCTTTATGTGCAATGTGATTTAAATACATGGCTTATTATTGTGAATAGCATGATTAATTGTAAATACTTGATTATGTGAAAATTGCCTAAATTTGGTAGTCAGCGAAACTACCGGGCGAAACTACAGATTCGCCCGGTAGCAGGCTAGACCGACCAATGTAACCGAGACCAGAGCTAGTTTCGCCTGGCTAGCGAAACTGCCAGCGAAACTAGCCTCTGATATAAATAAACTTAATAAACCCTAGTTTCTCCATTTGCCTCATTTCACAACCAACACACACTCTTTTCTCCTGGAGATTCTGGTCAGCTAAGAAACCATCAAGAATCATCATCCCAACCTTGAGACAACACCCGTTGGATCCTAGATCAAATCGTGAGTCTCCAAAAACCTTCCTTTATGTGTTTTCTTTGTGTTTTCTTAAAAAGCATGCTCAAATCTACATGAAATCACTTGATCTCTTAATATGTTGCTTAGGAATGATAGATCTACTATAAAGTCAGAAACTTTACGTGTAAAAACATACCATAATGATGATTTATGCTAGATTAGGTCATTTTAGGTTAAAATGTGCTTTTTGGAGATTTGATGATTAAAATGCATGTTAAACATGATAAAGCTGCTTGATTTATGTTGGTAAATGCCTATGGATGCTAGATAATGAATTGCATGTATGATCAGAAGCTGTTAGGTTGATTTTTAGGCAAATCCGTATGTTTTTCGCGACCAGCGAAACTGCTGTTCTCTGGGCGAAACTAAGTAGCGAATTTATGTCTCCTTCCAGCGACACTACCCAGCGAAACTATAGTGTCGCCGGGAAATCTGACCAGACCAACTCGGGCGAAATTACCGAGCGAAATACCTGAACGAAAGTTCAAACCAGTTTCCCTGCGAAACTAGGCTAGCGAAACTGCGTCAGCAGTTTCGGGCGAAACTAGCCTAGCGAAACTGTGTCACCGGGCATTGCCTAGCGAAAGTGCTGCCCGTGCACCTAGCGAAACTGCCTAGCGAAACTGTGCTAGCGAAACTAAGACCTGACCTAAAAACCAAACTTGTGAAATTTGCTTAAGTGTTATGCCATGACTTACATGATTATGCCATGATGAAACATGTTTGATATCTGATTTATATGAACCCTTATTTATGATCAACCATCGGTGTCGTGTGTCGATATGTCGTGTCTTAGCTTAACGTGCTATGTTATGGGCCATAGTGAACGTTGTTTGAAATAAATTAGACACAAGACTAATATATAAGACCTAAATGAATTATAGGTCTTCATTAAGAAATCAATTCAAGGATAATTTAGCAAGTCTAGCCGAGCAACCAAAGGTGAGTGTCACTAACCCGCAAGATACGATCCCGTTAGGGACGGAAAGAACAACTTGGAAATAATGCTGACAAAACTTACGAGTGCCGAGCACCGGACAAACACAAATTGACTGATTCTCACCAAGTGTTTATGGGAACACTTGGGGGAGGAATCAAGTCGTCGTTACGAAAAATAAAAACTGATAAATGATTTTTGGTTTCGAAAGAAACCCTAATTGAAATGTTTTAATATGGCTAGCATAGGTTAAAGGCTTTAAACCAAATGATATCACATGATTTCTAAGGAATGTTTTCGATTAAATAAAAAGTCCTCACAATTAATTGTGCCATTAATTCGTGGAAGCGAGGGGATGTTGGGTAGATCTACTGGAGTTTGACAAACTCCGCTCCGGGGCACTGGAGGTGCACGGGGAACAATATCAGCCTATTTGACACCGTGATCCCAGGAGGAGGACACGGGGGAGGCAAAAAGAGCAGTGACGAAAGTCCGCAAATAAAAATAAATGACGGTGGAATGCCGCAGAATAATTAGTCAGCTTGGTACAATCTTCCTTAGTGCATGAACTGACGGATTAGCTACCCGCGATATCGGTTGAGTTCTTTAATTCTTACAAGACTAAGCGCATATTAAATAATCGGTAATTGACGTTTAAAAGCATCGTTTTCATAAACAAATATTATGTATGTATATGTTGACAAAAGAAATGATTATGAGACCGGGCCAATGCATGACAAGCCCACCGTGAACTCACCAGCCTTTTGGTTGACACTTGCGTGGTTTTAACTTTTGCAGATCGCTGAGGAGTATCCGGAGCAGGTTGACAAGGCACAAGAAACTGTTTACTTTCATTTGAACTAACTGGGAATTTATATAACAATTTACGTTTTGTAATTAAAGCACGTGGTTAGTGCTAAGATATTTATGTTTACATTCCGCTGCGTAACTTTTGAAACTGTTTTATTTATGAACATTTGGACATTACTCTGATTCGTTTAGTATTTGTAACTAATGGTTGTGGTCCTGGTCTAGTCGCACCCCTTAACGGTATAAACTCCGTTAGTGGTTGAATGGGGGTGTGACAGATTGGTATCAGAGCCATAGGTTGCAGAGAACTGGAATCATTTTCTAAAACGATTTGGAAACTGCAACTTGAAACCTTGGTTACAAACGAACAAACACATTCCCAAAACAAAATTTTTACGTGCCAACCTGGGATACTCGCTCTGCTGTGTAAGTAAACGCTTCGTATGTATATATATATATATATATATAGATATATATAGACCGTGTCTAAGTAGTCTAACGGAAAAACCTTAGGAAAAATGTCACACACGAATACGAAATGCGAACGCGAATACGCACACTATTCTGGGGAAAGCGACAACGAAACGATACGACACGCTACGTCCTGATTTCTACTACGACGACTACGCCGACGGTGACTTTATGGGAAGCCGACCTTCGACGATAGCACTTACGACTTTCGACGTTCTTCGACGACGCCTCGATTTTGCACGAAAATTTTTCTGGACTAACAGTGGGATAACGGGAACTGGCTAATATACATATTATGGGATATGTATAAAATATAACTGTGACTGAACATTGGCTACTTTAACTGTTCAGCAAGATGTCTGGAAGAGGAAACGGAAGAGGCGGCATAAACATGACGCCTGCACAGCTGCAAGCAATGATTAATGAACACGTGCAAGCCGCGGTGGCAGCCGTCCAAGCTGCATATGCCGCACAGGGTAACTATTATGCCGGTTAAGGCACAAAGCAACTATATTTTGACCTGTTTAATTTTAAAACCCAAACTATTTATGCATCAGGAAACCACCACCACTGCACTTTTAAGTCCTTCATGGACTGCAAACCAATGACGTTTTCCGGTGAGGAAGGAGCGGTAGGGCTCCTCAGGTGGATTGAGAAGTCTGAGAAGGTCTTCTCCATGTGTAACTGCCCCGCAGAGAACAAGGTGAAGTTTGCTACTGGTACATTCGAAGGAGCAGCTCTCTCCTGGTGGAATGCTGAGATTCAAATGATTGGGAATGATGCGGCAAATAACATGGAATGGGGAGCATTCAAGGAACTGATTATGGAGGAATATTGTCCTCGGGATCAAGTGAAGAAGTTAGAAGGGGAATTCTTGAATCTGAAGATGGCTGGATCGGAAATCGAGCAGTATACAGCGCGATACCACGAGTTCACAGCACTGTGTCCGTCTATGGTGGATGCTGAGTTTAAACGCATCGAGCGTTATCTGGAAGGCCTCGCGCCTCAAATTAAAGGAATGGTGACTGCTAGTAACCCAGCAACGGTGCAACAAGCTATTCGTCTAGCTCATAAGCTGACCGACCAAGAAGTTGAGAAGGGGACTCTTCCTGCGAGAGCTTCTGAGAAGACAGCCTTAAGTGGCAAAAGAAAGGCCGAGAATGAGGTTCCTGAGGTATCAATGAATCAGCAGAGTGTGGCCAACAGCTCTGGGAAATCCTATCACTCCCAAGGTCAAAGTAAGCGATCTGGTGTCAATAGCAGCAACAACCGCCAGGGCGGAAATGGTCAGAACCTGCCCACTTGCAACACCTGCGGCAAGCATCACTCGGGAGTCTGTAGAAAAAGTTTAACTTGTGGGAGATGTGGTAAGAAAAGCCACGTGGCAGACGACTGTTGGGCAGTCATTCCTGAGCAACAAAACCGGATGAGGCAGAACAACAACAATGGTAACAACCGGGGAAATGGGAATAACAATGGGCAGAACCGTAACAATGAAGCCCCAAGGAGAAATGGCAATGGTTGCTATGAATGTGGTGCCCAAGGCCACATGAAAAGAGATTGCCCTCAACTGAGAAGACAAGGAAATGGCAACCAGGGAAACAACGGTGGCCATGGTAATGGAAATGGTAATGGTAATGGAAACGGCAATGGCAATGGTGGGAATGGTGGAAACGGTAGAGGCCGAGCTTTTGTGATGGGCCAAGGAGAAGCTCGCAATGATGCCAACGTGATCAACGGTAAATTTATTCTGAACGGTTTCTTTGCTACTGTTTTATTTGATTCTGGTGCTGAAAGAAGCTTTATTTCCACTAAGTTTGCTAGATTAATAAATGCTAAACCAGTTAACTTAGATGCCAAGTATGTGGTAGAACTAGCAAACGGTAAACTTCATGATACGACTCAGATAGTTAAAGACTGTAAGTTAGAACTAGCTGGCCATACATTAGGAATCAACCTTATGCCTTTCCCGATTGGTAGCTTCGATGTTATAGTAGGAATGGATTGGTTATCCGAAAACCGTGCCGAAATTCTGTGTCAAGAAAAAGTGGTTCGTATTCCACTCGAAGACGGTAAAGTATTAACGGTTCAAGGTGAGAAAGGTGGGACAGTCACTGGAATAATCTCGTTTCTCAAAGCTCAAAAGTGCCTTCGTAAAGGTCACTTCGCGATTCTTGCAAACGTCACCGATTCGGCACTTCCCGAGCGTAAAATCAACGATTACCCGATAGTTCGCGACTTCCAAGATGTATTCCCCGAAGATCTGCCGGGTTTGCCTCCATTTCGACAAGTTGAGTTTGGGATTGATTTAACTCCAGGTGCCGCCCCGATCGCACGCGCACCTTACCGTTTGGCGGTAAGCGAACTCAACGAACTTTCCGCACAACTCCAAGAGTTACTCGACAAGGGATTTATCCGTCCAAGTTCGTCTCCGTGGGGAGCTCCGGTATTGTTTGTCAAAAAGAAGGATGGAACGTTCCGCATGTGTATCGACTACCGAGAACTCAACAAGGTCACGATCAAGAATCGGTATCCACTACCTCGAATCGACGATCTTTTCGATCAGCTGCAAGGTTCAAGCTACTTCTCAAAGATTGACCTACGGTCCGGATATCACCAACTTCGTGTTCGTAATGAGGATGTACCCAAAACCGCCTTTAGAACTCGGTATGGTCACTACGAGTTCCTGGTTATGCCGTTTGGGCTAACCAATGCACCTGCTGTATTCATGGATTTGATGAATCGAGTGTGTAAGCCGTACCTCGATAAGTTTGTAATAGTCTTCATCGACGATATTTTGATATACTCAAAGACAAAAGAAGAACACGAGGAGCATCTGCGACTTATCTTGGAATTGCTCCGCAAGGAACAGCTTTATGCTAAATTTTCGAAGTGCGATTTTTGGATTCGCGAAGTCCAGTTTCTTGGACACATTGTTAATCAGAATGGGATTCAAGTCGATCCTTCTAAAGTGGAAGCAATCAAGAATTGGTCTACCCCAAGAGCGCCGACTGAAATCCGACAATTTTTGGGACTTGCCGGATATTATCGAAGATTCATCAAGGGCTTCTCACAAATAGCCCAACCCTTAACAGCCTTAACGCACAAAGGAGTGCAATACAGATGGGGTGAGAAGGAAGAGCACGCGTTCCAAACGCTTAAAGATATGCTATGTTCGGCTCCGATCCTTGCGTTACCCGATGGAGTTGACGACTTTGTGGTCTACTGTGATGCATCAATCCAAGGACTTGGTTGCGTGTTGATGCAACGAGACAAGGTAATTGCCTACGGGTCCAGGCAACTAAAGGATACTGAGAAGAATTATACAACGCATGATTTGGAAATGGGAGCCGTTGTTCATGCACTTAAGATTTGGAGACATTACCTATATGGAACAAAGTGCACGATATTCACCGATCATAAAAGTCTACAGCACATCTTTGATCAGAAGGACCTCAACATGCGACAAAGAAGGTGGGTTGAATTACTGAACGATTATGATTTGGCCATTAAGTATCATCCTGGAAAAGCCAACGTTGTGGCTGATGCCCTAAGCAGAAAAGAATACGAAAAGCCTCGTCGGGTACGAGCGCTTCAACTTACAATACATTCAGGATTACCGGATCGGATCCGTGACTGCCAACAAGAAGCTTTGAAAGCAGAAAACTTCGCAGCTGAAGCCCTACGTGGTGTAGATGGCCATTCTGAAGTTAAGTCCGATGGACTCACATATTATAATGACAGAATCTGGGTTCCTTTGTTTGGAAGTCTCCGTGAGCTCGTGATGGACGAGGCTCACAAGTCAAGATACTCGGTGCACCCTGGATCAGATAAAATGTATCAGGACTTGAAGAATCTTTATTGGTGGCCGAATATGAAAGCCGACATTGCTCGATATGTGGCTAAGTGTTTAACATGTTCAAGGGTCAAGATTGAATACCAAAAGCCTTCTGGCTTACTACAACAACCAAAGATCCCAGAATGGAAATGGGAGGACATCTCCATGGATTTTGTAACGGGACTACCTCATCGATCAAATCAACCGGATGCGATTTGGGTTATCATTGACCGGTTAACCAAATCGGCACATTTCATTCCAATGAAGGAAAGCGATAATATGGATAAATTGACAAAGCTGTACATCGATAAAATTGTGAAGCTTCACGGTGTGCCTAAGACTATCATTTCTGATCGAGATCCTCGATTTACTTCCCGGTTATGGCAATCAATGCAGGAAGCATTGGGAACCCGACTTGATATGAGTACAGCCTATCACCCACAAACAGATGGTCAATCGGAACGAACGATTCAAACCTTAGAAGATATGCTCCGAGCTTGCGTTCTCGATTTTGGTAAAGATTGGGAGACTCACCTTCCACTGGTGGAGTTCTCTTACAACAATAGTTATCATTCAAGTATAGGTGCTGCACCTTTTGAAGCACTTTATGGCAGAAAATGTAGATCGCCCGTGTGTTGGGCCGAAACGGGTGAGAAAGGACTCACTGGACCGGAAGTTATCCATGATATGACCGAACGGATTATTCAAATCAGGCAACGGCTAGCTGCAGCGCGTGATCGACAAAAGAGTTATGCCGACAAACGCCGAAAACCTCTAAAGTTTGAGGTGGGTGACAAAGTATTGTTGAAGGTATCTCCCTGGAAAGGAGTGATACGCTTCGGGAAGCGTGGAAAGTTAAATCCTCGCTACATCGGTCCTTTTGAAATTATTGGGGAGGTAGGCCCGGTGGCCTATCGATTGCAACTCCCTGCTGAACTCGACGGAGTTCACAACGTGTTTCACGTTTCCAACCTAAAGAAATGTCTGGCTGAAGACATCGAAATAATTCCTCTGGAGGAATTGGAAATCGACGAACATCTGAGATTTATTGAGCAACCAGTAGAAATCATGGGACGCGAGGAGAAAGCTCTCAAACGTAGCAAGATTCCGATCGTCAAGGTGCGATGGAACTCAAAGCGTGGACCTGAATATACTTGGGAACGTGAGGATCAGATGAAGAAAAAGTATCCTCACTTGTTTGAGCAAACGTCCACAGAAACTCATGGTATGATTTAATTTTGGGGACCAAAATTCCTTAACGGAAGGAGGATGTGACAACCCTAAAACTTTTTGCTTTCTTTCCCCAGCGACGATAGCAACGACGACAGCTGATGCTGCGGACGCTACGACACAAGAATAATTTTCGGGACGAAAATTCCAATTTCAGGGGAATGATGTGACACCCGAGAATTTCAAGGTTAACTTCCGTTAGACAAACCCGTTAGTTACGTTATAAGTGTTAACTTAGTAACTAATGCTTAACTAGGCCGAATACGTCCACGACCTTTGGTTGATCACCGAACCCGCCCATATGTGTTATGTGTTCATCATTGATTGTCTTTATGTGCAATGTGATTTAAATACATGGCTTATTATTGTGAATAGCATGATTAATTGTAAATACTTGATTATGTGAAAATTGCCTAAATTTGGTAGTCAGCGAAACTACCGGGCGAAACTACAGATTCGCCCGGTAGCAGGCTAGACCGACCAATGTAACCGAGACCAGAGCTAGTTTCGCCTGGCTAGCGAAACTGCCAGCGAAACTAGCCTCTGATATAAATAAACTTAATAAACCCTAGTTTCTCCATTTGCCTCATTTCACAACCAACACACACTCTTTTCTCCTGGAGATTCTGGTCAGCTAAGAAACCATCAAGAATCATCATCCCAACCTTGAGACAACACCCGTTGGATCCTAGATCAAATCGTGAGTCTCCAAAAACCTTCCTTTATGTGTTTTCTTTGTGTTTTCTTAAAAAGCATGCTCAAATCTACATGAAATCACTTGATCTCTTAATATGTTGCTTAGGAATGATAGATCTACTATAAAGTCAGAAACTTTACGTGTAAAAACATACCATAATGATGATTTATGCTAGATTAGGTCATTTTAGGTTAAAATGTGCTTTTTGGAGATTTGATGATTAAAATGCATGTTAAACATGATAAAGCTGCTTGATTTATGTTGGTAAATGCCTATGGATGCTAGATAATGAATTGCATGTATGATCAGAAGCTGTTAGGTTGATTTTTAGGCAAATCCGTATGTTTTTCGCGACCAGCGAAACTGCTGTTCTCTGGGCGAAACTAAGTAGCGAATTTATGTCTCCTTCCAGCGACACTACCCAGCGAAACTATAGTGTCGCCGGGAAATCTGACCAGACCAACTCGGGCGAAATTACCGAGCGAAATACCTGAACGAAAGTTCAAACCAGTTTCCCTGCGAAACTAGGCTAGCGAAACTGCGTCAGCAGTTTCGGGCGAAACTAGCCTAGCGAAACTGTGTCACCGGGCATTGCCTAGCGAAAGTGCTGCCCGTGCACCTAGCGAAACTGCCTAGCGAAACTGTGCTAGCGAAACTAAGACCTGACCTAAAAACCAAACTTGTGAAATTTGCTTAAGTGTTATGCCATGACTTACATGATTATGCCATGATGAAACATGTTTGATATCTGATTTATATGAACCCTTATTTATGATCAACCATCGGTGTCGTGTGTCGATATGTCGTGTCTTAGCTTAACGTGCTATGTTATGGGCCATAGTGAACGTTGTTTGAAATAAATTAGACACAAGACTAATATATAAGACCTAAATGAATTATAGGTCTTCATTAAGAAATCAATTCAAGGATAATTTAGCAAGTCTAGCCGAGCAACCAAAGGTGAGTGTCACTAACCCGCAAGATACGATCCCGTTAGGGACGGAAAGAACAACTTGGAAATAATGCTGACAAAACTTACGAGTGCCGAGCACCGGACAAACACAAATTGACTGATTCTCACCAAGTGTTTATGGGAACACTTGGGGGAGGAATCAAGTCGTCGTTACGAAAAATAAAAACTGATAAATGATTTTTGGTTTCGAAAGAAACCCTAATTGAAATGTTTTAATATGGCTAGCATAGGTTAAAGGCTTTAAACCAAATGATATCACATGATTTCTAAGGAATGTTTTCGATTAAATAAAAAGTCCTCACAATTAATTGTGCCATTAATTCGTGGAAGCGAGGGGATGTTGGGTAGATCTACTGGAGTTTGACAAACTCCGCTCCGGGGCACTGGAGGTGCACGGGGAACAATATCAGCCTATTTGACACCGTGATCCCAGGAGGAGGACACGGGGGAGGCAAAAAGAGCAGTGACGAAAGTCCGCAAATAAAAATAAATGACGGTGGAATGCCGCAGAATAATTAGTCAGCTTGGTACAATCTTCCTTAGTGCATGAACTGACGGATTAGCTACCCGCGATATCGGTTGAGTTCTTTAATTCTTACAAGACTAAGCGCATATTAAATAATCGGTAATTGACGTTTAAAAGCATCGTTTTCATAAACAAATATTATGTATGTATATGTTGACAAAAGAAATGATTATGAGACCGGGCCAATGCATGACAAGCCCACCGTGAACTCACCAGCCTTTTGGTTGACACTTGCGTGGTTTTAACTTTTGCAGATCGCTGAGGAGTATCCGGAGCAGGTTGACAAGGCACAAGAAACTGTTTACTTTCATTTGAACTAACTGGGAATTTATATAACAATTTACGTTTTGTAATTAAAGCACGTGGTTAGTGCTAAGATATTTATGTTTACATTCCGCTGCGTAACTTTTGAAACTGTTTTATTTATGAACATTTGGACATTACTCTGATTCGTTTAGTATTTGTAACTAATGGTTGTGGTCCTGGTCTAGTCGCACCCCTTAACGGTATAAACTCCGTTAGTGGTTGAATGGGGGTGTGACATAAGAAGTGTTTATTATATAAAACCTTGCGTTAACATCATACAATACGCAATTAGGTTAAATTGGAAGACGTAAAGGAGGTTCTGACTGAATTAATTGGCTTAAGAGAATAAGGTGAGTTCTATGAGCCCACTTTTAAATGTTTTAAATGTTTTAATATTTTCGGGCCTGATATACATGCAATGATACATATTCAACTGTTTACTTGAAAAGTATTTGAGATGCCTTTACTTGTTTTGTGTTAATACACATACGTGAAAAAGTTATAATACTTATAACTATTTTGAAGTTATTATTACCTATTATTACTCTTTTCGGGAAGGTTATAATGAACGGGTAATAAAGAAGTTAAACTTTTAAAGTAAAGTTTAAAAAGAGGAAAATGAGTTTTTGAGGATAAAGGAAATGACCCTTGGGGTTATTTTAAAGAAGTTTTAAATCTAAGCACAGATTGTCTAGTAAGAGGGGGGTTGTACAATCCAAGCAGTGGAAATGAAGCCACTGGAGTAACGACGGTTACTCAAGAGGTCGGGAGGCGACGGCCAACCGAAAGGGGCTAAAGTAGTCCCAGAGGATAGACAATGCTTAGTAGAAGAGGTTTTGCTTATAATGTTTTGTATGACTTTCTTTATGCAAAATGATTATTAGCAGGGAAGGTGATTTAGAGTATTAAATGATTTTTAATACTGAAGGTTTAAATGTTATGTTTGGTATAATTCTTTTATGTCTTATATCCATTAAATGTTTATAAAGAAGGGGCCGTTAGGCCCATATGTTTGAAGTAACCTTTCGAGGTTAAGGTAAAGTTTTAATACTTAGAACTCACCAGCGTAAGCTGACTTTTTAAAGCATGTATATTAGGTGAGGTTAAAGATCCAAGCATCAAGGGAAAGGCTCATGTTTGAGCAAAGTGGATGGGCAAGCTATTAGGAGAAGGCTATACGGGCATGCTGGCTTAAGTAATGTAGATAGATGCATATCTATTAATCGTTGTCTTTTATAGTTATCGTTAACCGTTGTAGAACTTTTATCTTACTTGTACTTGGCTTATAAATAAATAAAAAGTTTTAAATTTCCGCTGCTTTAGTTATCTCTGTTATACCTTGTGTTCATGAGTAAATCCGACACGTGACCCCTCCTGGAGCCAAGTCTGGGAGTGGGCGCCACAAGTTGGTATCAGAGCCTTGGTTTAAGAGATTTAGGTACTAAAAGCGGTATCTAGACTTAAACTAGGACTCTGGATAAACAGTAAGATAAGATAGAGTGCCAGCTAGAATAGCTTGTGCCCATAAAAGGACGAGGTTGCATTAGGAACATAATAAGTAGGACCTAGGATATATAAATCTGGTAGGTACCCAATTGCAATTAGCTACTGCCGTTAGGTATTAACTATATTTATGTATCTAGGGTACTAACTGTTATGTGGCCAAAATGCGGGAAGTAGACCGGTTTGAATTAGAATCACCGGTAGAAGTAGAACGGACACTAGGGAGGAATGTGATGAAAGTAACTAGGTTTTGAAAGCATCATGACTACGTAATTGTATGACGTCTGCACTTATCTAATCATCATGCCCTCAAAATTTAGATACTCGACTTCACACGAATTCTGACATGTCTGTAGGATTATGGTGAGAGACGGTCAAGGCGATAGGAGAGTCGGTAGACCAGCAGGCTCTGGACGACGTGCGCAACCAGATCCTGAGCCCATTAATGCTGGAGAAGGAAACGTACTTACTGAAGAACAACGAGCCGCTATGGCTGCAGAAATGGCTAACATGTTTCAGGCAGCAATGCCTAACATGATAGCTCAGCTTCAAGGAGCCATCGGAGCCGTTGCTGGAGCTGCCGGCGGAGCTGGTGCAGGAGGAACCGCTGGTAGAGGTGGTGCACGAAGAGCTGCTGGCAGAAGCGGTGGTGGTGGTGGTGCTGGAAGAGGAGGCGGTGGACCCGCAAACGAGGAAGCTGAAATTGCTCAACCTAGAATTGGATGCTCGTTTAAAACATTCTGTGGTTGCAAACCTCCTTCGTTCGATGGCAGGAGGGATGCATTAGCCACATTCCAATGGATCCACGAGATGGAGGCTGTTATCGATATCAGCGAATGTAGCGAAGCCCAGGCTGTAAAATATGCTGCCCATTCATTCGTCTCAGAAGCATTACACTGGTGGGGAATGATTAAGCAAACTGAAGGTGCAGAAGCAGTTGCCGCAATGAGGTGGAATGATTTGAAGAGGTATGTCCTAGAAGATTTTTGTCCTAAGGGAGAGCTGGACCAGTTAGAAAGGAGTTTCTTGGTGCTGGAAGCCGGAACGATGACACACCGAGAATACACGTCAAGGTTCAACGCTATGGCAAGGCTATTAACCAATCTAGTCACCCCCGAGTCTGAGAGAGTAAAACGTTATGTTCAAGGTTTTCCGGCAAGGGTCAGAGAATTGATCAAGGCAACTGAGCCCAAGACGTTTAAAGCAACGGTGAATCTGAGTTCGAATCTGTATAGCGAGATGTTTGGAGCAGGAGGAAGGCCGGAAGGGCCTAAAAGGAATTGGTCTGAGGCGGGAGGGAGTTCAAGGAAGAACAGTGGAAGTCACCATAAGAAACCAAAGAATGATCCACGAAGCGGCAAACCCAAATGCCGCAAGTGTAACCGAAACCATTCTGGAGAATGTAAGTCAGCTGTTTCAAATGCGGGAAAGAAGGCCATTACTCTAGCAACTGTCCAGATCTGAGGAAGTGTTTTCAGTGCGGCGACCCGGGACACATCAAACCTAACTGTCCTAAATTAGTTAACAATCCAGGACCACTGCGAGCAGGTGAGATTCCGAAGGCGAGGGGTAGAGCATATACCATAACTGCTGCTGAGGCTAAGATAACACCTGATGTAGTTTCAGGTACGTTCTTAGTTAATAATGTGCCTGCATCTGTGTTATTTGATTCCGGTGCCAGTAGAAGCTTTGTATCGCATGATTTTTGTGTATTACTCGATAGACCGACCATTAGGGCTGAGAAACCCTTCGAAGTTGAAACTGCCTCAGGAAAGAATTTTATAATTTCCGATATGATAGATGATTGCCTGATAGAATTAGAAGGACATAAATTGCCTGTTAGATTATTCCCTATGACGTTAGCCGGTTTCGATATCGTATTGGGAATGGATTGGCTCGCGGAACATGACGCGCAGATTATTTGCAATCAGAAGAAAGTTCAAATTCAAGCGCCAACTGGAGACGTCTTATCCGTTTATGGAGATCGCAACGGTTCTGCAGTGCAGATCATTTCCATGATTAAAGCGCGAAAATTCTTGAGACACGGGTGTGAGTCATTCTTAGCCTACGCCATTGACTCGAACGTAAAGTCAAAGGAGTTGAAGGATGTGCCGGTAGTAAACCAATTTCCAGACGTGTTCCCAGAAGACCTACCGGGCATTCCTCCTGAACGTGAAATAAAGTTTGGAATCGATTTGGTGCCGGGAGCCAAACCCGTAGCCAAGACACCATATCGGTTAGCTCCATCCGAAATGAAGGAACTAATGTCACAACTGCAAGAGTTGCTTGATAAAGGTTTCATCAGACCGAGTATCTCACCCTGGGGTGCTCCAGTTCTTTTCGTGAAGAAGAAAGACGGAAGCCTGAGAATGTGCATCGACTATCGAGAGCTGAATAAATTGACGGTGAAGAACAGATACCCTCTGCCCAGAATCGACGACTTATTCGATCAGCTACAGGGAGCGAGTTGGTTTTCCAAGATTGATCTGCGATCAGGCTATCACCAGTTAAAGGTTAAAGATGAAGACATTCCGAAGACGGCCTTTCGAACACGATACGGTCATTACGAGTTCCTTGTAATGTCATTCGGGTTGACTAATGCACCTGCTGCATTCATGGACCTCATGAATAGGGTATGCCGACCCATGTTGGACCGATTCGTGATCGTGTTCATAGATGACATCCTAATCTATTCCAGGAGCGAATCTGATCACGCTATGCATCTGAAGGAAGTACTAGAAACCTTGAGGAAGGAAAAATTGTATGCCAAATTTTCCAAATGTGCGTTTTGGCTGAGGGAAGTACAATTCCTTGGTCACGTAATAAACGCAGATGGTGTACTCGTAGATCCTTCCAAAATAGAAACGGTAATGAGCTGGAAACCACCAAAAACGCCCTCGGAGATTCGTAGCTTCTTGGGCCTTGCCGGTTATTACCGTAGGTTCATCCAAGACTTTTCAAAAATCGCGACGCCTCTAACCAAGTTGACCAAGAAGGACGTGAAGTTCGTTTGGAGCTCGAGTCAGCAGAATGCCTTTGAAGAATTAAGGACCAGATTAACTCAGGCACCGGTATTAACTTTACCGGATGGGCCTAATGATTTGGTAATTTACTCCGATGCTTCTTATTTAGGTTTAGGTTGTGTGTTGATGCAGCGAGGTAAGGTAATTGCCTACGCGTCACGACAACTAAAACCTGATGAGACAAACTATCCAACTCACGATCTAGAGTTGGCAGCCGTCGTGTTTGCTCTCAAAATTTGGAGGCATTATTTGTATGGAGTAAAATGCACCATCTACACTGATCATAAGAGCCTAAAGTACTTCTTCGAGCAGAAGGATCTTAATATGAGGCAGCGTAGGTGGTTAGAATTAATCAAAGATTACGACTGTGAGATCATGTATCATCCAGGAAAAGCAAACGTTGTTGCAGACGCTTTAAGCAGAAAAGATGAACACCCACCTCTTCGAACACTGTCGTATAGATTAATCGTTACTCCTGATTTCCTTGTCCAACTTCGTAACGAACAGCATGAAGCCCTCAAGGAAGAGAATGTCAAGAAAGAAAGAATGGTCGGCCAGACAGCAAGCCTTGAAGAAAACGAGTACGGAATGAAGATTCGATTCGGTAGAATGTGGGTACCACTCACAGGTGGATTTCGTGCCAAGATAATGGACGAAGCACACAAATCACGTTACTCTATCCATCCAGGTTCCACAAAAATGTACCAAGATCTAAAGAAAGACTACTGGTGGCCAGGAATGAAGTTCAACGTCATGCAGTACGTCAATAGATGTTTAACCTGCGCGAAGGTTAAAGCCGAACATCAGAAACCATACGGGAAGTTACAGCCCTTGGAACTTCCAGAGTGGAAATGGGAACATATCACCATGGATTTCATAACCAAGCTACCAAAAACAGCTAAGGGTCATGACACCATTTGGGTGATAGTGGATAGATTAACAAAGAGTGCTCACTTCTTACCCATTCACGAGAAGCATTCTTCAGAAATGTTAGCCAAAATCTTTATTAAAGAAGTCATTGCACGTCATGGAGTACCAGTGTCTATCGTTTCGGATAGGGACACTCGGTTTACTTCGCGTTTCTGGAAGAAGTTCCACGAGAATATGGGTGCGAGATTGCACATTAGCACGGCGTATCATCCTCAGACAGACGGCCAGAGCGAAAGAACGATTCAAACTCTGGAGGATATGCTACGTGCTTGTATTATCGATTTCGGAGGAAGCTGGGATGATCACTTACCATTAGCAGAGTTCTCCTACAACAACAGTTATCATTCGAGTATAGGTATGCCGCCTTACGAGATGTTGTATGGTAGGAAATGCAGAACTCCTGTATGTTGGGGTGAAGTTGGCCAGCGTGAGATAGGAAGCAAAGAAACATTCGAGAATATGGCTCACGATCTTGACATAATCAAAGCACGACTGAAGGCTGCACAGGATCGACAGAAGTCCTACGCTGATAAAAGAAGAAGGCCAATCGAATTCCATGTTGGAGACTATGTTCTGTTGAAAGTTTCTCCATGGAAGAACATTATTCGTTTTCGCAAGAGGGGTAAGCTAGGTCCGAGGTATGTTGGACCTTTCAAAATATCCAAACGTGTTGGAGAAGTCGCTTATCGTTTAGATCTGCCCGAGGAGTTGTCTGGGATCCACCCAACATTCCATGTATCACACTTGAGAAAGTGTGTGGCAGACGAATCAGAAATTCTGCCGTTAGAAGAAATAGAAGTAGACGATAAACTATCTTATATCGAACGACCGGTTGCAATCCTAGATCGTAGTGAAAGAAAGCTCAGAAACAAGATAGTTCCTATAGTCAGGGTGCAGTGGATGCACAGGAAAGGTTCTGAGTCAACGTGGGAAAGAGAGGATGAAATGAGAGAGTCTCATCCCGAGTTATTCTCGAGTTGAGCAAGTTTCGAGGACGAAACCCTTTTAAGGGGGAGAGAGTTGTAACACCCCGATATTTCTGTCTAGGTAAATTCGTATCTTAAAATATTTACCTATGTGCTTTACTGTAAATATGAGTTAGAAATGGTAATAAATAGATAAAGCACGTGTTATATGATAAACGGGCTTAGAAATGATGATACATGACTGATTACATCTCGTATACGTGTTTAAATCATGAATACATGCTTATGTGAATAGCATAAACCATTAATAAGAAAACACGTATAGAAATGCATGTTAATAGTTAACGAAAAAGTAAAAGGGCCAAAAGCGTAAATTATGCAAAGTTATAAGCAATACAGACGTTATACGTGACTATAATTCTTTTAAGTATTTTAAGACTTAAAATATAGCAAGGATATGTCCTAACATGATTCGTGACATAAAATGATGAATATTGCAAAGTTAGAGGGTAGAAAGTATAAACTATGTAATAATATATGTATATATGTATATATATATTAATATATATATAACCCGAACCCTTGAGAATATTAGAATCACGTTTAGTAAGGTTATGGAACATAAAATGATAGCTACATCGAAAGATACAAAGGTAAAAAGCATAAAACGAAAGTTAAGGGACTAAAGGCGTCAATAATTAAAAGATATAAAACGTATATATACGTATATCATCGGGCATGTTTAGAACCTTAGAAACTTTTATAAATGTACCCTTAAGTGTTTTATAGCCTAAAATAACAGTTCGTAGAAGTTCAGGGGCTTAAAATGTAAATATAAGGTCCAGGGACCATTTCTGTCATTTTGGCAAACTTGCCAGGCGGTACGCGAGCCCCAGTCCCTTTCCTGCGCGATACGCGACCCACTACAGTAACCAGAATCGTGACAGCAGCGTAATTTTCGACTTGGAGTGCACGTTTGGGATACCTACGCGTCAAATTTCTTCGATTACTCACTGGTATACGTGTAAGGGCTTAGGACGAACTCGTTGGGTATAAATAGAGGCTGTTATCGGCCTTAGATCCTCACCAATTCACGAAATCATCACCCAAAAACCCTCATTTCTGCCGAGATCTTCAAAGGTCGAATTCTCCCAAACGGTGAAAGCTTTGGATCCGAATTTCTGCAGTCAAGCTTCTTTTGGTATGATTAACAATAACCTATCTCAGTTTTTGCAAATTCAATTTCTAAGTATGATTTCTAAAACTATGATAAAATTAGGGTTCTTGAGCTTGTTTTGTCAAAATTGGGTGATCGGGTGGGAATTAGGGTCTAAATTTTTGTAGGTAATCATAATTTAATGTGTTTTAAGAAAGCCCTAAGTTTATTTCACAATTGGAAAAGGTTTGGTTAAGGTTTTGTAAACGGGTCAAAATTAGGGTTTTCATGTCGTTGTTCTGCCCAAATCGAGTAAACAGTTTTGAATTAAGCTTTGCCATTTTAAAGGATATTATAAAATGTTATAATGGAGAATACCCTAAGTTGGTTTGAATTAAAAATGAGTTTTGATAATAAAACGAGAATTTCATGAAATTAGGGTTTCCAAATAAGAATATTTAATATAAAATAATCTGGAGGGTATGGGGACTTGACGTTTGGTATAGTATCATGTTTATACATATAATAAGTGTATATGAAGTTAAAATGAATAAATAATGAAGTGTTGAAAATACCGAGTTAATCGGATATTAGAAGTTCGTGCGGACCGGAAGGGTAGGCGCCTGTACACTGGGGTTTCTGGCATAGCGGGGGTGTCGCCATCCCATCTGGGCAATGGCATCCCAACACTGGGCGACCCCGGAGTGAGCGTCTACTTATAGGAATGCGCGTCTTCATAATTATCACATAAGAGAAGATAATATGCCTCCAGGGGCATTTTGGTCATTTTGACCCTTAAAAGTATATAAACTTAATAATATACATTATTAAGTATATAAGGTATTAAAATAAACATAAGATGTGACAACTCTAAAACTTTTTGCTTTCTTTCCCCAGCGACGATAGCAACGACGACAGCTGATGCTGCGGACGCTACGACACAAGAATAATTTTCGGGACGAAAATTCCAATTTCAGGGGAATGATGTGACACCCGAGAATTTCAAGGTTAACTTCCGTTAGACAAACCCGTTAGTTACGTTATAAGTGTTAACTTAGTAACTAATGCTTAACTAGGCCGAATACGTCAACGACCTTTGGTTGATCACCGAACCCGCCCATATGTGTTATGTGTTCATCATTGATTGTCTTTATGTGCAATGTGATTTAAATACATGGCTTATTATTGTGAATAGCATGATTAATTGTAAATACTTGATTATGTGAAAATTGCCTAAATTTGGTAGTCAGCGAAACTACCGGGCGAAACTACAGATTCGCCCGGTAGCAGGCTAGACCGACCAATGTAACCGAGACCAGAGCTAGTTTCGCCTGGCTAGCGAAACTGCCAGCGAAACTAGCCTCTGATATAAATAAACTTAATAAACCCTAGTTTCTCCATTTGCCTCATTTCACAACCAACACACACTCTTTTCTCCTGGAGATTCTGGTCAGCTAAGAAACCATCAAGAATCATCATCCCAACCTTGAGACAACACCCGTTGGATCCTAGATCAAATCGTGAGTCTCCAAAAACCTTCCTTTATGTGTTTTCTTTGTGTTTTCTTAAAAAGCATGCTCAAATCTACATGAAATCACTTGATCTCTTAATATGTTGCTTAGGAATGATAGATCTACTATAAAGTCAGAAACTTTACGTGTAAAAACATACCATAATGATGATTTATGCTAGATTAGGTCATTTTAGGTTAAAATGTGCTTTTTGGAGATTTGATGATTAAAATGCATGTTAAACATGATAAAGCTGCTTGATTTATGTTGGTAAATGCCTATGGATGCTAGATAATGAATTGCATGTATGATCAGAAGCTGTTAGGTTGATTTTTAGGCAAATCCGTATGTTTTTCGCGACCAGCGAAACTGCTGTTCTCTGGGCGAAACTAAGTAGCGAATTTATGTCTCCTTCCAGCGACACTACCCAGCGAAACTATAGTGTCGCCGGGAAATCTGACCAGACCAACTCGGGCGAAATTACCGAGCGAAATACCTGAACGAAAGTTCAAACCAGTTTCCCTGCGAAACTAGGCTAGCGAAACTGCGTCAGCAGTTTCGGGCGAAACTAGCCTAGCGAAACTGTGTCACCGGGCATTGCCTAGCGAAAGTGCTGCCCGTGCACCTAGCGAAACTGCCTAGCGAAACTGTGCTAGCGAAACTAAGACCTGACCTAAAAACCAAACTTGTGAAATTTGCTTAAGTGTTATGCCATGACTTACATGATTATGCCATGATGAAACATGTTTGATATCTGATTTATATGAACCCTTATTTATGATCAACCATCGGTGTCGTGTGTCGATATGTCGTGTCTTAGCTTAACGTGCTATGTTATGGGCCATAGTGAACGTTGTTTGAAATAAATTAGACACAAGACTAATATATAAGACCTAAATGAATTATAGGTCTTCATTAAGAAATCAATTCAAGGATAATTTAGCAAGTCTAGCCGGGCAACCAAAGGTGAGTGTCACTAACCCGCAAGATACGATTACGTTTTGTAATTACTCTGAGGAGTATCCGGAGCAGGTTGACAAGGCACAAGAAACTGTTTACTTTCATTTGAACTAACTGGGAATTTATATAACAATTTACGTTTTGTAATTAAAGCACGTGGTTAGTGCTAAGATATTTATGTTTACATTCCGCTGCGTAACTTTTGAAACTGTTTTATTTATGAACATTTGGACATTACTCTGATTCGTTTAGTATTTGTAACTAATGGTTGTGGTCCTGGTCTAGTCGCACCCCTTAACGGTATAAACTCCGTTAGTGGTTGAATGGGGGTGTGACATAAGAAGTGTTTATTATATAAAACCTTGCGTTAACATCATACAATACGCAATTAGGTTAAATTGGAAGACGTAAAGGAGGTTCTGACTGAATTAATTGGCTTAAGAGAATAAGGTGAGTTCTATGAGCCCACTTTTAAATGTTTTAAATGTTTTAATATTTTCGGGCCTGATATACATGCAATGATACATATTCAACTGTTTACTTGAAAAGTATTTGAGATGCCTTTACTTGTTTTGTGTTAATACACATACGTGAAAAAGTTATAATACTTATAACTATTTTGAAGTTATTATTACCTATTATTACTCTTTTCGGGAAGGTTATAATGAACGGGTAATAAAGAAGTTAAACTTTTAAAGTAAAGTTTAAAAAGAGGAAAATGAGTTTTTGAGGATAAAGGAAATGACCCTTGGGGTTATTTTAAAGAAGTTTTAAATCTAAGCACAGATTGTCTGGTAAGAGGGGGGTTGTACAATCCAAGCAGTGGAAATGAAGCCACTGGAGTAACGACGGTTACTCAAGAGGTCGGGAGGCGACGGCCAACCGAAAGGGGCTAAAGTAGTCCCAGAGGATAGACAATGCTTAGTAGAAGAGGTTTTGCTTATAATGTTTTGTATGACTTTCTTTATGCAAAATGATTATTAGCAGGGAAGGTGATTTAGAGTATTAAATGATTTTTAATACTGAAGGTTTAAATGTTATGTTTGGTATAATTCTTTTATGTCTTATATCCATTAAATGTTTATAAAGAAGGGGCCGTTAGGCCCATATGTTTGAAGTAACCTTTCGAGGTTAAGGTAAAGTTTTAATACTTAGAACTCACCAGCGTAAGCTGACTTTTTAAAGCATGTATATTAGGTGAGGTTAAAGATCCAAGCATCAAGGGAAAGGCTCATGTTTGAGCAAAGTGGATGGGCAAGCTATTAGGAGAAGGCTATACGGGCATGCTGGCTTAAGTAATGTAGATAGATGCATATCTATTAATCGTTGTCTTTTATAGTTATCGTTAACCGTTGTAGAACTTTTATCTTACTTGTACTTGGCTTATAAATAAATAAAAAGTTTTAAATTTCCGCTGCTTTAGTTATCTCTGTTATACCTTGTGTTCATGAGTAAATCCGACACGTGACCCCTCCTGGAGCCAAGTCTGGGAGTGGGCGCCACAGGATTGGAGCAACGAAACTGGGCAGACTTGTTAACCCAAATAGATCTATTCACTAGTTATCGTTTCGTACAGAACTAATTGAAATCAATTAATGGTGGGATACAGTTTTACAAACGTTTATAACGATATTGTACCATAGTTGGGCATCAGTAAGAGAACAAGCAGTCATACGGCTAACAGATAAGCCATAATATTAAGTAAACACATTTATCAGTTCATGATTTCTCCCCTAAGAGTATAAAAACAGTTACAAGAAAAGGGGCTGTGAAACTCACTTGATCAGTAGGTGAATGAACTAATAGCAAGTAATGTCCTAAATAAATAATAAGACAATCGCATAAGGGTCTAATCATTTGGGTAATATTTGTCACCCAAGTGATAGTGGTCAAGTCTTGACGTTTAATCTCATTTGTATTTGTTGAAAACCCGTTAGTTAGAATTTATTAGTACAAAAAATACATACGTGATGATTTATATTTATGTCCAATAAATACAAAATAATAAAATTAATCATTAAATAAGTCAATCAAGTCTTGAATATTGTGTTAAATAATAATGTTTATTATTATTTTTATAAGCTCGATTGGTTATTTATATAAGTTATAATTATTAATAAAATAATTATGATTAACAAGTCTTTCTGAATTGTAAATAAAACATAGCTTAAAACTTTTGTTAATAATTATTAATCAAGGAATAATTATTTAAAGTTTATTTCATCGTAAAATGTTTATCATTTGAATCATTTAAGATACTTTTTAAGTCACACCGTTTAATAATTTAGTAAATAGAAATCGTTTAATATTTTATACTCATAAAATATTCATCTCCATTTTAAAGTTCTAAAACATTATTTTATAATAATACATGAGGATACTTGTGACGCCCACTCCCAGACTTGGCACCAGGAGGGGTCACTCATCGGATTTACTCATGAACACGTGGCACAACAGAGATAAGCAGCGGTAAATTTAAAACTTTTATTTAATATAAAGCCAAGTGCGTAAAGTAACTGAGATAATTTACAATCTATTTATATAGCGACTAACTATATCCGTCTTTATTTATCTACAACTAGCCAGCATGTTCATCAGCTTCCTCTATAGCTTGCCCGATCATTCTCTTATCACGAGGGCTCCGCCCTTGCTCCCAGACGTCTCATCTAAACCTGACATACATATGGTTTTGGGAAAAGGTCAGCTTACGCTGGTGAGTTCTACATTTTAGAAACATTACCTCGTTCGTGAGGTTAAAACCTTTGGCCCTGCAAAATCCCTTTCTACAACATTTAACAAATATAACACATAACAAGTCATACATAACATAACATCATAATCATACATGTTTCTCTAGGAAACATCTACCTCAATAACCCTTAACTCCTATGACCTGAATTCCATATACCTTTATACCTTCCCGGTCTCGAAGACTGCTCAGGTGACTTCATCTGGAAGCCCCCAACCATTCAGCAACGACAACCGTCCTACTTCTTCTATACCTTCCCGGTCTCGAAGACTGCTCAGGTAACTTCATCTGGAAGCCCCCAACCATTCAGCAACGACAATCGTTCACGTAACCTTGACCCTCTTTAGACGTTCCATTCTATTGAACATCTCCTTAACCACCACAGTACTACTACCCGCCCCTAGTTGGGTATTCAAATGACTCAGGTGTGCTAATAAACATGATAATGTACTCATATACTACAACAACTGAACATCCCCCAATTTACCTAGGTGTATGTATACAGGATGTACCAGCGGCGTATCCTCCACACTTCGATATACCAGGTAACTATACTACCATGCTTGTATACAGGATGTACCAGCGGCCTATCCACCACATAATAATATAGCAAATGCACCACCTGTTCTCATATAATCATACATTCTCACTTGTGCGTTTATAAACAAACCCTTATCATTTCATATGCATTATTCTATCATCATCATTTCATATATAATACTAACACGTATAACTACTTGTAAGCACCTTTATAACATAATACGTATTATTTCAAACAGTTCATCAATTCATCAGTTAAGATAATCAAACTTTCAGATAAAAGCATTTAACTCAAATACTTTTTAAGTAAACAATTGAACATTGTATGTATATCAGCCCGAAAACATTAAAGCGTTTAAAACATTTAAAAGTGGGCTCGCAGAACTCACCTTATCTCTTTACTCGTTAAACTCCGACAGAATCTTCGACAGAATCCTTCGGTTAACCTAATTCGCGTATCGTATGGCATTAACGCAAGGTTTAATATTATAAACATATCCTATGTTTATTTATCTCTTATATTATCTTAATAATATCTAATTATTAAGGTTTACTTCTATTAAGGTCAAAATGACCAAAATACCCCTATAGGTATATTATCTTCTTTTTATTGATAATTATGAAGACGCGCATTCCTGTAAGTAGACACTCACTCCGGGATCGCCCAGTGTTGGGATGCCATTGCCCAGATGGGATGGCGACACCCCCGCTATTGCCAGAAACCCCAGTGTATAGGTGTCTACCCTTCCGGTCCGCACGAACTTCTAAATATCCGATTAACTCGGTATCTTATATACTTTATCATTTATCCATTTTAACCCCATATATACTTATTATATATATAAACATAGTTCCATACCAAAATTCAAGTACCCATACCCTCCGGATTATTTTATATTAAATAATCATAATTCAAAACCCTAATTTCACATTTTTCTCGTTTTATTATCAAAACTCATTTTCTTTCAAAACCAAATTAGGGTATTATCCATTATAACATTTTATAATATCCTTTAAAATAGCAAAGCTTAATTCAAAACCGTTTGCTCAATTTGGGCAGATCAACGTTATGAAAACCCTAATTTTGACCCGTTAACAAAACCTTCACCAAACCTTTTCCAATTGTGAAATAAACTTAGGGCTTTCTTAAAGCATATTAAATTAGGATTACCTACAAAAATTCAGACCCTAATTCCCACCCGATCACCCGATTTGAGCAGAATAACATTAAGAACCCTAATTTTTACATCATTTTTAGAAAGCATACTTAGAAATCGAATTAGACGAAACTGAAAGAGGTTATTGTTAAGCATACCAAATAAGGGGTGACTGCAGAAATTCGGCTTCTAACTCTTCTCCTGTTGCTCGAATTGCTCCGACGAAGTTTCTGGCTCGTTTTAGGGTTTTTGGGTTATAAATCAGTGAATTGGTGAGTTGTTTGGACGAATTGAGGCTGCTATTTATAGGTTTGAGTTCGCCCTAAGGTCCTTACAGGTGTTATGGTGACTAATCTTCAAAAATCGACGCGTATGAGGGTTAAACTTGAGCTCCAAGTGTGTGTCGTGGCTCAAAAACGAGCCTGGTAGATTTTCTGCACATCAGGACTCCTCGCGTATCGCGCAGGACTGCAAGGGGTGGCTCGCGATACGCGAGCCACTGGTTTTCTGGCCAGAATTTGATTTTTGGCATTTTAGGCCCTTATCTTTCAATTTAATGCATTTTAGCCCCCCGAACTTCTAACCTTTTATCATTTTATGTACCAAAACCTTGTGGGACATATTTATAACATTTTCTAAGGTTTCTAAGGCTCGGGATTCATACGATAACATATATATACATTTATATATATTTTCTTTATTAATTGCTAAATTACGTTTTAGCCCCTTAAACTTTACAATACTTATCATTTCACCTTATAAATCATATTAGGATATAATTTTACTATATTCTAAGCTTTAAAATGGTTGTAATAATTATAGACACGTATCATATCCGTATATGTTGATAACTTTTCATAATTACATTTTTGGCCCTTCTACTTTTCCATTAACCTTTAACACACGTATTCATACGTATATATCCATCAATTTACATATGTATCATTATGTTATTCATATAAACACATATTCATCTCATACTTTGCTTTCGTTAATGTTTAACACATCTGTTTATGCACATTTCATCATATAGGCCATTAAAAACGTATTTCTAACACATGCAAGTTATTTAAAGCATAGTCTTACCACCTTTATCAATTAAGCTCACGTATTTATAATATAAACACGTATTTACTATGTATATCATGTATCTGTGAAAATTGGGGTGTTACAATACTTGGATTTATAAAAGTTTATTTAATATAAAGTTTTAAGTCATCTTTCAAAAATAAGATATGTGATTGATTTAAATATTCCAATGTTTACGTTATCGCGTTTATCGTCGTATGGGTCCAGTTTTCTTACTACGCAACGTATTATTGTCTAGATTACTTTGATTCATCAAAGTAAGATTTAAAAGGTTATAAATATATTTATAAGCCCATGTATGGCTCTTGACTATTTCTATAAAAATCATTTGATAAAACATATCCATTCAACTAATGCATTTTTTATAGAAATTTTATTCCTATTTTAAAACATGTCTTTATATAGTTAAAACTTGTAATAAATCCAAGTATTAAATATTACGTTGGTTTAAAATTGTGGTTGTAGAACTCTCTGAACCTTCATTTCAAATACTCACGGTTTACCCACCCATGGTATCTCGCCCGAGAGATACCGAACATAGCAGAATAACTGACGTGTGCCCCTTGACAATGTACGGAGTCAGGATTGGAGCGACCAAACTGGGCAGGGTTGTTAACCCAAATAGATCTATTCACCAGCTATCGTTTCGTATAGAACTAATTGAAATCAATTAATGGTGGGATACAGTTGTACAAACGTTTATAACGACAATGTACCATAGTTGGGCATCAGTAAGAGAACAAGCAGTCATACGGCTAACAGATAAGCCATAATATTAAGTAAACACATTTATCAGTTCATGATTTCTCCCCTAAGAGTATAAAAACAGTTAAAAGAAAAGGGGTCGTGAAACTCACCTGATCAGTAGGTGAATGAACTAAACCGGAAAGTACTAGTAGCAAGCAATGTCCTAAATAAATAATAAGACAATCGCATACGGGTCTAATCATTTGGATAATATTTATCACCCAAGGGATACTGGTCAAGTCTTGACGTTTAATCCCATTTGTATTTGTTGAAAACCCGTTAGTTATTATTTATTAGTACAAATAAATACGTACGTGATGATTTATATTAATGTCCAATAAATACAGAATATTAAAGATAATCATTAAATAAGTCAATCAAGTCTTGAATATTGTGTTAAATAACAATGTTTATTATTATTTTTATAAGCTCGATTGGTTATTTATATAAGTTATAATTATTAATAAAATAATTATGATTAACAAGTCTTTCTGAATTGTAAATAAAACATAGCTTAAAACTTTTGTTAATAATTATTAATCAAGGAATAATTATTTAAAGTTTATTTCATCGTAAAACGTTTATCATTTGAATCATTTAAGATACTTTTTAAGTCACACCTTTTAATAATTTAGTAAATAGAAATCGTTTAATATTTTATACTCATAAAATATTCATCTCCATTTTAAAGTTCTAAAATATTATTTTATAATAATACATGAGGATACTTGGATTTATAAAAGTTTATTCAATATAAAATTTTAAGTCATCTTGCAAAAATTAGATATGTGATTGATTTAAAGATTCCAATGTTTATGTTATCTCGTATATCGCCGTATGGGTCCAGTTTTTTTTACTAACGTATTCTTGTCTAGATTACTTTGATTCATCAAACTAAGATTTAAAAGGTTATAAATATATTAATAAGCCCATGTATTGCTCTTGACTATTTCTATAAAAATCATTTTATAAAACATATCCATTCAACTAATGCATTTTTATAGAAGTTTTATTCCTATTTTAAAACATGTCTTTATATAGTTAAAACTTGTAATAAATCCAAGTATTAAATATTACGTTGGTTTACAATTGTGGTTGTAGAACTCTCCTGAACCTTCATTTCAAATACTCACGGTTTACCCATCCATGGTATCTCGCCCGAGTGATACCGAACATAGCAGAATAACTGACGTGTGCCCCTTGACAATATACGGAGTCAGGATTGGAGCGACCAAACTGGGCAGGGTTGTTGACCCGAATAGATCTATTCACTAGCTATCGTTTCGTATAGAACTAATTGAAATCAATTAATGGTGGGATACAGTTCTACAAACGTTTATAACGACAATGTACCATAGTTGGGCATCAGTAAGAGAACAAGCAGTCATACGGCTAACAGATAATCCATAATATTAAGTGAACACATTTATCAGTTCATGATTTGTCCCCTAAGAGTATAAAAACAGTTAAAAGAAAAGGGGTCGTGAAACTCACCTGATCAATAGGTGAACGAACTAAGCCGGAAAGTACTAGTAGCAAGTAATATCCTAAATAAATAATAAGACAATCGCATAAGGGTCTAATCATTTGGGTAATATTTGTCACCCAAGTGATACTGGTCAAGTCTTGACGTTTAATCCCATTTGTATTCGTTGAAAACCCGTTAGTTAGTATTTATTAGTACAAATAAATACTTACGTGATGATTTATATTCATGTCCAATAAATACAAAATAATAAAGATGATCATTAAATAAGTCAATCAAGTCTTGAATATTGTGTTAAATAATAATGTTTATTATTATTTTTATAAGCTCGATTGGTTATTTATATAAGTTATAATTATTAATAAAATAATTATGATTAACAAGTCTTTCTGAATTGTAAATAAAACATAGCTTAAAACTTTTGTTAATAATTATTAATCAAGGAATAATTATTTAAAGTTTATTTCATCGTAAAACGTTTATCATTTGAATCATTTAAGATACTTTTTAAGTCACACCTTTTAATAATTTAGTAAATAGAAATCGTTTAATATTTTATACTCATAAAATATTCATCTCCATTTTAAAGTTCTAAAATATTATTTTATAATAATACATGAGGATACTTGGATTTATAAAAGTTTATTCAATATAAAATTTTAAGTCATCTTGCAAAAATTAGATATGTGATTGATTTAAAGATTCCAATGTTTATGTTATCTCGTATATCGCCGTATGGGTCCAGTTTTTTTACTAACGTATTCTTGTCTAGATTACTTTGATTCATCAAACTAAGATTTAAAAGGTTATAAATATATTAATAAGCCCATGTATTGCTCTTGACTATTTCTATAAAAATCATTTTATAAAACATATCCATTCAACTAATGCATTTTTATAGAAGTTTTATTCCTATTTTAAAACATGTCTTTATATAGTTAAAACTTGTAATAAATCCAAGTATTAAATATTACGTTGGTTTACAATTGTGGTTGTAGAACTCTCCTGAACCTTCATTTCAAATACTCACGGTTTACCCATCCATGGTATCTCGCCCGAGTGATACCGAACATAGCAGAATAACTGACGTGTGCCCCTTGACAATATACGGAGTCAGGATTGGAGCGACCAAACTGGGCAGGGTTGTTGACCCGAATAGATCTATTCACTAGCTATCGTTTCGTATAGAACTAATTGAAATCAATTAATGGTGGGATACAGTTCTACAAACGTTTATAACGACAATGTACCATAGTTGGGCATCAGTAAGAGAACAAGCAGTCATACGGCTAACAGATAATCCATAATATTAAGTGAACACATTTATCAGTTCATGATTTGTCCCCTAAGAGTATAAAAACAGTTAAAAGAAAAGGGGTCGTGAAACTCACCTGATCAATAGGTGAACGAACTAAGCCGGAAAGTACTAGTAGCAAGTAATATCCTAAATAAATAATAAGACAATCGCATAAGGGTCTAATCATTTGGGTAATATTTGTCACCCAAGTGATACTGGTCAAGTCTTGACGTTTAATCCCATTTGTATTCGTTGAAAACCCGTTAGTTAGTATTTATTAGTACAAATAAATACTTACGTGATGATTTATATTCATGTCCAATAAATACAAAATAATAAAGATGATCATTAAATAAGTCAATCAAGTCTTGAATATTGTGTTAAATAATAATGTTTATTATTATTTTTATAAGCTTGATTGGTTATTTATATAAGTTATAATTATTAATAAAATAATTATGATTAACAAGTCTTTCTGAATTGTAAATAAAACATAGCTTAAAACTTTTGTTAATAATTATTAATCAAGGAATAATTATTTAAAGTTTATTTCATCGTAAAACGTTTTTCATTTGAATCATTTAAGATACTTTTTAAGTCACACCGTATAATAATTTAGTAAATAGAAATCGTTTAATATTTTATACTCATAAAATATTCATCTCCATTTTAAAGTTCTAAAATATTATTTTATAATAATACATGAGGATACTTGGATTTATAAAAGTTTATTTAATATAAAATTTTAAGTCATCTTGCAAAAATTAGATATGTGATTGATTTAAAGATTCCAATGTTTATGTTATCTCGTATATCGCCGTATGGGTCCAGTTTTTTTACTAACGTATTCTTGTCTAGATTACTTTGATTCATCAAACTAAGATTTAAAAGGTTATAAATATATTAATAAGCCCATGTATTGCTCTTGACTATTTCTATAAAAAATCATTTTATAAAACATATCCATTCAACTAATGCATTTTTATAGAAGTTTTATTCCTATTTTAAAACATGTCTTTATATAGTTAAAACTTGTAATAAATCCAAGTATTAAATATTACGTTGGTTTACAATTGTGGTTGTAGAACTCTCCTGAACCTTCATTTCAAATACTCACGGTTTACCCATCCATGGTATCTCGCCCGAGTGATACCGAACATAGCAGAATAACTGACGTGTGCCCCTTGACAATGTACGGAGTCAGGATTGGTGTGACGCCCACTCCCAGTCTTGGTTCCAGGAGGGGTCACGTGTCGGATTTACTCATGAACACATGGTACAACAGAGATAACTAAGCAGCGGAAATTAAAAACTTTTCATTTATATATATAACAAGTTACAATAGTAAGGAAGATAATAACATAATCTATAACTAGATCTTATCTATAGCTATGCCAGTCTACTACCGAGTCATTCCTGATAGCTTGCCCATCTAATCTGCCCTTGCTAGAGCCCTTCCCTTGCTACTTTAAACATCACCGATACCTGACATACATGCTTTTAAAGGTCAGCTTACGCTGGTGAGTTCTAAGTATTTAAAACTTTTACCTTTCCTTGAAAGGTAACCTCAAACATTTGGGCCTAACGACCCCTTCTTTATAAACATTTACCAGGTATAAAACATAACAGAATTATACCAAAACATTTAACATTTAACCTCGAAGGTTACTTCAAATAGTTGGACCTAACGGTCCCTTCTTTGTTTAATATAAAACATAACATAACATTTAAACTTTCAGTATTAAAAATCATTTAATACTCTAAATCATCTTTCCTGCTAATAATCATCTTGTATAAAGAAAGTCATACAAAACATTATAAGCAAAACCTCTTTCTACTAAGCATTGTCTACCTCTGGGACTACGCTTAGTCCCTTCGGGTGGCCGTCGCCCCCCGCCTCTTGAGTAACCGTCGTTACTCCAGTGGATTAACTTCCACTGCTCGAATTGCAATTCCCCTCTTACCAGACAATCTCCGCTTAGATTAAAACTTCTTTAAAATAACCCCAAGGGTCATTTCCTTTATTCTCAAAAACTCGTTTTCCTCTTTTTAAACTTTTCTTTAAAAGTTTAACTTCTTTATTACCCGTTCATTATAACCTTCCCGAAAACAGTAATAACAGGTAATAATAACTTTAAAATAGTTATAAGTATTATAACTTTTTCACGTATTTGTATCAACACAAAACAAGTAAAGGCATCTCAAATACTTTTCAAGTAAACAGTTGGATATGTATCATTGCATGTATATCAGCCCGAAAACATTAAAACATTTAAAACATTTAAAAGTGGGCTCATAGAACTCACCTTATTCTCTTAAGCAGTTAATTCAGAGAAAACATCCGCTATGCCTTCCAATTAAACCTAATCGCGTATTGTACGGCGTTAACACAAGGTTTAATATAATAAACATTTCCTATGTTTATTTTAACTCCTTATTAACTTAATAATACTTAGTTATTAAGTTTATTTCTTTTAAAGGTCAAAATGACCAAAATGCCCTTTAGGCCATTATCCTTTTCTTTTGTTGATAATATGAAGACACGCATTCCTATAAGTAAACGCTCACTCCGGGATCGCCCAGTGAGGGATGCCATTTCCCAGTTGGGATTTATGCGACACCCTCGCTTTTGCCAGAAATCCCAGTGTACAGGCGTCTACCCTTCCGGTCCGCGCGAATCTCTAAATATTCGATTAACTCGGTATTTTAAATACTTTATCATTTATCCATTTTAGCTTTATATATACTTATTATATATATATAAACATAGTTCCGTGTCAAAAATCAAGCCTCCATACCCTTCGGATTATTTTATAATAAATAACCATATTTGGAAACCCTAATTTCCCGTTATTCTCATTTCTTTATCAAAACTCATTTTTATTTAAAACTGACTTAGGGTATTATCCGTTATAACATTTTATAACATGCTTTAAATTTTCAAAGCTTGGTTCATCACCGTTTACTCGGGTTTGATAGCACAGCGGCTAGAAAACCCTAATTTTAATATTAACACTTTATATATATATTAACATATTTTTAAATATGTTTTAAACATATATATTAAATATTCTTTAATCCGATAATTAATTTATCATTATCATTAATCTTTATAAGATATATTTATATATATATATATATATATTTAATATTTAAAATATATATTCTTTTAATCAATTTAATAAAATCGATTAATAATTATATATTTATCCGTCTCGATATTTTTATAACATTTGAGCGATCTTAAAAATGTTAACTTAATAATAATATTTGTAATAATAACAAATATATAACGTGGTTACCTCTTGACGAGTCGTGAAACGAGTCCGAATAACCGAATAATAAAGTTTGTCCGATTTGGACAAATAGATAGTCCTTCCCGACTAGCTTCTCGCCACGAGCATTTCCCCGTTATCGGTTTGTCGTTTGGACCTCGTTACGCCACCGAAACGTCACCCGAAAGTGAAGACGGGTTAACTCGACACCTCCTTTTCTAACTCGAATCGCGACCACCTTTGTCCACCGTTACCAACCGCCAACCACCGCTACCATTCACCACCATTCCGGCAGTTCACCGGCGCTACCGCCATGCTCCGTCGTCAACCGTACGTCACCGAATCTTAACCGAAAGTGTAGCGGTTCGTGTCGGGTTTTCTACCGGGTTTTAATCAAACTCCTCCTAGCCACCACCTTGTGGACAACCAACTGCCACCACCATAAACTATCACTAGCCGTCCGTTCCTGCCACCACCTCCGCCATCAACGTCACCGAGCCAGAACCGAGGTCACCACCGAGGTCACCGGAAAGAAACGAACGGGAACGAGACTGCTGGGTTTACTGCGGGTTCAAGGTGACGAGATGGTTGCCGGAGTTGACAAAGGAGAGGGACAGGGCCTGGGTTCGCCGGAGCTGCGTCGCCGGAAAAACGAGGGCAGCAAGGGTGCGAGTGAGGGCTGCTGGGTTTGCTGCGTTTTTACCGGAAAACGAGAGGGAGACGAGGGACGTGGGTCTGCCGGAGAATCGAGAGAGAGTAGGGCCGTCGTGGGTCGCTGGTTCTGATCGGCCGGAACTTCGAACGGGAATGGGGAGAAAGGGGTACGGCTGCTGCTTGTCGCCGGCTTCGGAAAGTCGGCCGGGATTTGGAACGGAAAGGGGGGCCGACATCTTCATGCCTCTCTCTCTCTCCTTCTTAATTCTTTTTCTTTCTTTCTAAATTGTCGTTTTCTGTATTTGATTTGAATTTGAGATTTGTTTTGTGCAGCGTATGAATATATAGTATAAATCTCAGACAATTGGAATTCAACACGTATACAATGACTAACACTTTCGATTGGTGAATCATACGATCAATTTGACACATACGATTTATGAAGAGTAAGCATCAAGTAAGTGTGGTATACTATAATAAATAGGTATTATACCCGTAATCTGTATCCGTAAAATAATATAATATTTCATAACGAGTTACATAAATTCCCGGACACCTAGAATATTACGGGACTCTAATAAATATAGTTAATATATTTATTCTTCGGTTGAAACATTAATCGGTGAGCGTTCAATTATTACGTGATAGAAAGCGCGTCTAATCAGCGTCGCGATCTCGGCCGTTTCATAGACCGAATAAGTCTTGTCGACCGAAATACTTCATAGATATTATAGTAATTATTTATACTTTGCCGAGGCGTTATAATCATCTCGAACGGCTAACCGAACTGATTTCGGCTATTATCGCGTAACAACACCGGTTACCGATTTCATCGTTTTTCGTGCCGCACGTTGCAATTATATTTTATAATGATTATAAATCAAGTATCTAGTAATACCTGATATTCTACTTTCGCCTCGGTGCTATTTTAGTGACGTTCGTGCTTAAATACGGTTTATTACAAACTGGGCCAAAATCACTATTTTGCGTTTTCTCGCTTCGTTATAACTCGGATTTAAGATCCGTCTGCGCCCACGATCTTTATTTTTCGTTATCTATCACATTCTATAAAATCGTCTCTTGACGTTTCCTCGAACGTCGTGCCGAATATTCGTGCGTGAATCGTGACGTTTCTCTATTATACGTATATATATTATATCATATATATTTCAGCTACTTACAAATATAGTACACGTATATAACTTAGATCATGAAATTCTGGGGTGTTACAACTCTACCCCCCTTAAATAAGGTTTCGTCCTCGAAACCTGCTCAAACTGTGATTTAATTCACAATTGAGATCTTTCATGTCTCATTTTTTTCTTTTCCGGATCAATCCGGAAACTTTTCTATGCATCTAATGCATCTATATCATATGAACCACCTGGTTCCTAGGCTACGATTTTAACATCGCAACAAACCTTTTTATGACAATCTATCATTTAACTCTATTACCTATAAGGTAATATCTCAATTATTCTATTCACGAAACATTGTTCACAATTAGATTGTGAACCACATTTCTATAACTGATGCTAGCACTTTTTAGGAACGAATTCCTAATGAACAGTCTAGCTAACGATTTAGGAGAATAATAAGTCTCTCAAAATAAAGGAACTCTTTCTTTTATCAGTCACACATTATCTAGGTGGTGCCATAACTCTTTAGCTACATATAGGGCAGCCTGATTATGATTCCTACCGGAATATGCTTCGAATTTCCTAAAGTTGAAATTTATCGCGAAGCTTCTGTCATTCTGCTTTAATCTTCTGCGTACGTTAAACATTTATCCGTATGCTATAAGATTTTTGAACTTCTCTTCTGGACATCAACAGTCCCTCAGTCACTTGTTAGTAAGTGATATATATTCATGAATGCTACTTATTTGTTTTCCACAGTGGCCCGTAATATCTACCTGCACAAGACTAATTCTAGTACCACTTCTGGTTGTACCTCGGGTGTATATATATAGGATGTACCAGCGGCGTATCCACCACACCCATTATACAACTAGATGTATACTATTACTAGTCTAATGCAGGACGATATTACTATTCTAACCACAACAAAATCAGTATAATTCATGACTATTTATTACTTACTTAAATAACTAGTTTGGACATCCTGCGTATGATCTCGTTTAATGTTTGCATCTTTTGAGTGTAAACGCTACTGATGCAATTTCTCTCTTCACTAGGCCTAATCCGTAATAGTTTTACTGATGCCTGAGTTAATCCGTTTGTTACTGTTCTTCATGTCTGCTGCTGATTAGGATTCCAAAAGGACTTGACACTTCCTTAATCAATCTAATGGCGTTACGATTCTTGGAAAGTCTTGGCGGCTTCCAACGTATTACCATTTCTGTTTCGAAGGAACCTGTTAGGGTAATTCTTACGTTAAACCTACATATAGCATTCTTCTCTTTCTTTCCAATGCCTCATGCATTTTTCTCCATTCCTTGAGAACTTTAGAACATCGTTTGTCAGCATGTTTAGTTACGAGATTTCTGGGACTGAAGGAGCGTTCGTCATTCCAGTCAACACTACTAATCACTTGAAATGATTATTTTGCATCCGAAAAGCCACTCTCTTTTATAGGCTCACTTTTAATCCTTGAGCTGATCCTAATCTGATCTCAGATTGACCTCTGGGAATCGTCTTGCTCCTCGTAGCTAGTTGAATGGTTTGCTGATTCTTGGCAAAGGATATCTGCTTCTCACTGACAGCTTCTTTACCTTCTTGCAGTCTACGCATTTCCTTGGCTTCCGTTCTTCGTCTTGAAATTGCTGGAGTATCCTAAGGCGATATATTTAGTCTAAAGAAATCTTCTTGCTTCGGTTGGAGATAGCTGGTACGGTGCTTCTACTTCTGGCGTTTGTTGCTTCAGGCGTTGCTTCTAACGTTTGCTTCTGGCGTTGCTTCGTGCTGCTCATTGGATTTTCTGGATAATTGTTTGGATCTGACATGTCACTAGTACGTTCTTCAACTTCTTGGTTTTGCCTTTGAGTCAATGGCATACGTTGAGTATGACTTATCTCTTGACTCATGTACTTCCATGTTTTGTAATCTTTACTGCCAAGCCATCACGATCCTTGCATATGAAGTTGAGCATTCCAGTTTGCGCGTAGCATCCCGTGAGTTAATTCGTCTAAATTTATCTATCGTTAACCCTAGCTTGACATTAATCTTAAGAAGAACATTTGTCAAATATTGGTCATTTACTCGCATCGGTGCAATACACTGTGTGACAATTCCTTAATATTGAATTTAGACTTCTAAGTTTGCGATTGCTGCTAATATTGAATCGTCAGGCTCGTCCGCATATCAACATTTGTCTTGAGGACATCTATCTTGACAGCTTTTGCATTTGTCCTAAGGAAGACGTAATCCTAAGCTGTCTAAGGTAGCTTGATCACGAGATTCCTTGACAATGCTTCTCCTATCCTTATGTTGGAATTCTCCTTCGTATAGCTCATCCAATCATCGTGTGCTTCCATCCTGCCATCTGAAGAAACAACATCCCTTAGGACGTAAGTTCTTCTTGGCCTACTCTGGACTTCCATACTCCTAAGCTTGTTGATTCTTGATCCACCTTGTGGTAACCCTCATCATTCTTCTTTGAACCATCCTTCCTTCAACTGCTAGCTTTGGGTTCGAGCCTTCCGGCCTATCACTTATAGTGATGGTCTTCTGCAGGTAGCAACGTAGCTTGGAACGTTGTTTCCACTATTCTCGCCATAGCAATACTCATTTCTTACTTTACCGTGACAACGTCGATTACGTCTACAGTTTCCTTGCTTAAGGCGACATTCTAGGCTTGTCTACACTTCTTTTCATCTTCAACGGTTCCTAAGTTCTCTACATGCGTTTCTCGTACATCTGGTATATCGGCCTTCTTTGTTCAGAAGCTCCCTTAGCCTTCTTGTGGAATTCGTCGTCATTGTCTTCAAGATCTTTTTCATCCTCGTACCGTTTCCGTTTGTCTTTCATCGAGAGTCTATTTCTACCAGAAGCTTCCTCGGGACTAGCTCCACAAGTGGTCGCTTTATTGGGAATTCTTCTTGTCCAATCTTCCGGAAATTAATTGATAGTAACGTAACCTTTAATACTTCTGCCACTATTTCTAACATAACGACTTTAATTCATTCATTAAAGGTACTCGTACTTCACATTTTTACTGACATCAGATTTCGTATCGGATGTCCTATTCGCATTCCTATCATAGCTATGATTTCTAATCTTCTGATCTTACGATCAAAATAGTCTGACACTTTAGAACTCATGTGACGTGAAGTCTCCAAATTTTGAATTCATGATAATTATATACGTGCACTTATATAATCATGATGCGTTCAAAACCCAGTTATTCTCATCACAGTCATCCCTGGTGTTCGTACTATTCCTTTTTATTCCTTACCGGAAATTTTAAAACCGGTCCTTTAAAACTACCTTTCTCTAGGCATTCTTTACAAGTTATTGACCACGTATCTCACTGTCAATTTAACCTACCCCGCACTAGGCCACATAACAGTTAGAACCTATGATATGTTCATTTGGGTAAAATACCAAATTGCAGTAGCTAATTGCAATCGGGTAGTTTCCGCACTTGCATACCCTAAGTCCTACCTCCTATGTTCCTGGTGCAACCTTTTTCCTATGGGCATGACTATCCTGACTGGCATTTACCTTCCCTATCTTACCATACTTTGTTTACCAAGAGTCCTAGTTTAAGTCTAGATACCGTGCTAGTATCTAAATCTCTTAAACCAAGGCTCTGATACCAACTTGTGACGCCCACTCCCAGTCTTGGTTCCAGGAGGGGTCACGTGTCGGATTTACTCATGAACACATGGTACAACAGAGATAACTAAGCAGCGGAAATAAAAAACTTTTCATTTATATATATAACAAGTTACAATAGTAAGGAAGATAATAACATAATCTATAACTAGATCTTATCTATAGCTATGCCAGTCTACTACCGAGTCATTCCTGATAGCTTGCCCATCTAATCTGCCCTTGCTAGAGCCCTTCCCTTGCTACTTTAAACATCACCGATACCTGACATACATGCTTTTAAAGGTCAGCTTACGCTGGTGAGTTCTAAGTATTTAAAACTTTTACCTTTCCTTGAAAGGTAACCTCAAACATTTGGGCCTAACGACCCCTTCTTTATAAACATTTACCAGGTATAAAACATAACAGAATTATACCAAAACATTTAACATTTAACCTCGAAGGTTACTTCAAATAGTTGGACCTAACGGTCCCTTCTTTGTTTAATATAAAACATAACATAACATTTAAACTTTCAGTATTAAAAATCATTTAATACTCTAAATCATCTTTCCTGCTAATAATCATCTTGTATAAAGAAAGTCATACAAAACATTATAAGCAAAACCTCTTTCTACTAAGCATTGTCTACCTCTGGGACTACGCTTAGTCCCTTCGGGTGGCCGTCGCCCCCCGCCTCTTGAGTAACCGTCGTTACTCCAGTGGATTAACTTCCACTGCTCGAATTGCAATTCCCCTCTTACCAGACAATCTCCGCTTAGATTAAAACTTCTTTAAAATAACCCCAAGGGTCATTTCCTTTATTCTCAAAAACTCGTTTTCCTCTTTTTAAACTTTTCTTTAAAAGTTTAACTTCTTTATTACCCGTTCATTATAACCTTCCCGAAAACAGTAATAACAGGTAATAATAACTTTAAAACAGTTATAAGTATTATAACTTTTTCACGTATTTGTATCAACACAAAACAAGTAAAGGCATCTCAAATACTTTTCAAGTAAACAGTTGGATATGTATCATTGCATGTATATCAGCCCGAAAACATTAAAACATTTAAAACATTTAAAAGTGGGCTCATAGAACTCACCTTATTCTCTTAAGCAGTTAATTCAGAGAAAACATCCGCTATGCCTTCCAATTAAACCTAATCGCGTATTGTACGGCGTTAACACAAGGTTTAATATAATAAACATTTCCTATGTTTATTTTAACTCCTTATTAACTTAATAATACTTAGTTATTAAGTTTATTTCTTTTAAAGGTCAAAATGACCAAAATGCCCTTTAGGCCATTATCCTTTTCTTTTGTTGATAATATGAAGACACGCATTCCTATAAGTAAACGCTCACTCCGGGATCGCCCAGTGAGGGATGCCATTTCCCAGTTGGGATTTATGCGACACCCTCGCTTTTGCCAGAAATCCCAGTGTACAGGCGTCTACCCTTCCGGTCCGCGCGAATCTCTAAATATTCGATTAACTCGGTATTTTAAATACTTTATCATTTATCCATTTTAGCTTTATATATACTTATTATATATATATAAACATAGTTCCGTGTCAAAAATCAAGCCTCCATACCCTTCGGATTATTTTATAATAAATAACCATATTTGGAAACCCTAATTTCCCGTTATTCTCATTTCTTTATCAAAACTCATTTTTATTTAAAACTGACTTAGGGTATTATCCGTTATAACATTTTATAACATGCTTTAAATTTTCAAAGCTTGGTTCATCACCGTTTACTCGGGTTTGATAGCACAGCGGCTAGAAAACCCTAATTTTAATATTAACACTTTATATATATATTAACATATTTTTAAATATGTTTTAAACATATATATTAAATATTCTTTAATCCGATAATTAATTTATCATTATCATTAATCTTTATAAGATATATTTATATATATATATATATATATTTAATATTTAAAATATATATTCTTTTAATCAATTTAATAAAATCGATTAATAATTATATATTTATCCGTCTCGATATTTTTATAACATTTGAGCGATCTTAAAAATGTTAACTTAATAATAATATTTGTAATAATAACAAATATATAACGTGGTTACCTCTTGACGAGTCGTGAAACGAGTCCGAATAACCGAATAATAAAGTTTGTCCGATTTGGACAAATAGATAGTCCTTCCCGACTAGCTTCTCGTCACGAGCATTTCCCCGTTATCGGTTTGTCGTTTGGACCTCGTTACGCCACCGAAACGTCACCCGAAAGTGAAGACGGGTTAACTCGACACCTCCTTTTCTAACTCGAATCGCGACCACCTTTGTCCACCGTTACCAACCGCCAACCACCGCTACCATTCACCACCATTCCGGCAGTTCACCGGCGCTACCGCCATGCTCCGTCGTCAACCGTACGTCACCGAATCTTAACCGAAAGTGTAGCGGTTCGTGTCGGGTTTTCTACCGGGTTTTAATCAAACTCCTCCTAGCCACCACCTTGTGGACAACCAACTGCCACCACCATAAACTATCACTAGCCGTCCGTTCCTGCCACCACCTCCGCCATCAACGTCACCGAGCCAGAACCGAGGTCACCACCGAGGTCACCGGAAAGAAACGAACGGGAACGAGACTGCTGGGTTTACTGCGGGTTCAAGGTGACGAGATGGTTGCCGGAGTTGACAAAGGAGAGGGACAGGGCCTGGGTTCGCCGGAGCTGCGTCGCCGGAAAAACGAGGGCAGCAAGGGTGCGAGTGAGGGCTGCTGGGTTTGCTGCGTTTTTACCGGAAAACGAGAGGGAGACGAGGGACGTGGGTCTGCCGGAGAATCGAGAGAGAGTAGGGCCGTCGTGGGTCGCTGGTTCTGATCGGCCGGAACTTCGAACGGGAATGGGGAGAAAGGGGTACGGCTGCTGCTTGTCGCCGGCTTCGGAAAGTCGGCCGGGATTTGGAACGGAAAGGGGGGCCGACATCTTCATGCCTCTCTCTCTCTCCTTCTTAATTCTTTTTCTTTCTTTCTAAATTGTCGTTTTCTGTATTTGATTTGAATTTGAGATTTGTTTTGTGCAGCGTATGAATATATAGTATAAATCTCAGACAATTGGAATTCAACACGTATACAATGACTAACACTTTCGATTGGTGAATCATACGATCAATTTGACACATACGATTTATGAAGAGTAAGCATCAAGTAAGTGTGGTATACTATAATAAATAGGTATTATACCCGTAATCTGTATCCGTAAAATAATATAATATTTCATAACGAGTTACATAAATTCCCGGACACCTAGAATATTACGGGACTCTAATAAATATAGTTAATATATTTATTCTTCGGTTGAAACATTAATCGGTGAGCGTTCAATTATTACGTGATAGAAAGCGCGTCTAATCAGCGTCGCGATCTCGGCCGTTTCATAGACCGAATAAGTCTTGTCGACCGAAATACTTCATAGATATTATAGTAATTATTTATACTTTGCCGAGGCGTTATAATCATCTCGAACGGCTAACCGAACTGATTTCGGCTATTATCGCGTAACAACACCGGTTACCGATTTCATCGTTTTTCGTGCCGCACGTTGCAATTATATTTTATAATGATTATAAATCAAGTATCTAGTAATACCTGATATTCTACTTTCGCCTCGGTGCTATTTTAGTGACGTTCGTGCCTAGATAAGGTTTATTACAAACTGGGCCAAAATCACTATTTTGCGTTTTCTCGCTTCGTTATAACTCGGATTTAAGATCCGTCTGCGCCCACGATCTTTATTTTTCGTTATCTATCACATTCTATAATATCGTCTCTTGACGTTTCCTCGAACGTCGTGCCGAATATTCGTGCGTGAATCGTGACGTTTCTCTATTATACGTATATATATTATATCATATATATTTCAGCTACTTACAAATATAGTACACGTATATAACTTAGATCATGAAATTCTGGGGTGTTACAACTGGAGCGACCAAACTGGGCAGGGTTGTTAACCCAAATAGATCTATTCACTAGCTATCGTTTCGTATAGAACTAATTGAAATCAATTAATGGTGGGATACAGTTGTACAAACGTTTATAACGACAATGTACCATAGTTGGGCATCAGTAAGAGAACAAGCAGTCATACGGCTAACAGATAAGCCATAATATTAAGTAAACACATTTATCAGTTCATGATTTCTCCCCTAAGAGTATAAAAACAGTTAAAAGAAAAGGGGTCGTGAAACTCACCTGATCAGTAGGTGAATGAACTAAACCGGAAAGTACTAATAGCAAGTAATGTCCTAAATAAATAATAAGACAATCGCATAAGGGTCTAATCATTTGGGTAATATTTGTCACCCAAGTGATACTGGTCAAGTCTTGACGTTTAATCCCATTTGTATTCGTTGAAAACCCGTTAGTTAGTATTTATTAGTACAAATAAATACGTACGTGATGATTTATATTTATGTCCAATAAATACAAAATAATAAAGATAATCATTAAATAAGTCAATCAAGTCTTGAATATTGTGTTAAATAATAATGTTTATTATTATTTTTATAAGCTCGATTGGTTATTTATATAAGTTATAATTATTAATAAAATAATTATGATTAACAAGTCTTTCTGAATTGTAAATAAAACATAGCTTAAAACTTTTGTTAATAATTATTAATCAAGGAATAATTATTTAAAGTTTATTTCATCGTAAAACGTTTATCATTTGAATCATTTAAGATACTTTTTAAGTCACACCGTTTAATAATTTAGTAAATAGAAATCGTTTAATATTTTATACTCATAAAATATTCATCTCCATTTTAAAGTTCTAAAACATTATTTTATAATAATACATGAGGATACTTGGATTTATAAAAGTTTATTTAATATAAAGTTTTAAGTCATCTTGCAAAAATAAGATATGTGATTGATTTAAAGATTTCAATGTTTACGTTATCGCGTATATCGCCGTATGGGTCCAGTTTTATTACTACGCAACGTATTCTTGTCTTGATTACTTTGATTCATCAAAGTAAGATTGAAAAGGTTATAAATATATTTAGAAGCCCATGTATGGCTCTTGACTATTTCTATAAAAATCATTTGATAAAACATATCCATTCAACTAATGCATTTTTATAGAAGTTTTATTCCTATTTTAAAACATGTCTTTATATAGTTAAAACTTGTAATAAATCCAAGTATTAAATATTACGTTGGTTTACAATTGTGGTTGTATGAACTCACCTGAACCTTCATTTCAAATACTCACGGTTTACCCACCCATGGTATCTCGCCCGAGAGATACCGAACATAGCAGAATAACTGACGTGTGCCCCTTGACAATGTACGGAGTCAGGATTGGAGCGACGAAACTGGGCAGGACTTGTTAACCCAAATAGATCTATTCACTAGCTATCGTTTCGTACAGAACTAATTGAAATCAATTAATGGTGGGATACAGTTGTACAAACGTTTATAACGATAATGTACCATAGTTGGGCATCAGTAAGAGAACAAGCAGTCATACGGCTAACAGATAAGCCATAATATTAAGTAAACACATTTATCAGTTCATGATTTCTCCCCTAAGAGTATAAAAACAGTTAAAAGAAAAGGGGTCGTGAAACTCACTTGATCAGTAGGTGAATGAACTAAACCGGAAAGTACTAATAGCAAGTAATGTCCTAAATAAATAATAAGACAATCGCATAAGGGTCTAATCATTTGGGTAATATTTGTCACCCAAGTGATACTGGTCAAGTCTTGACGTTTAATCCCATTTGTATTCGTTGAAAACCCGTTAGTTAGTATTTATTAGTACAAATAAATACGTACGTGATGATTTATATTTATGTCCAATAAATACAAAATAATAAAGATAATCATTAAATAAGTCAATCAAGTCTTGAATATTGTGTTAAATAATAATGTTTATTATTATTTTTATAAGCTCGATTGGTTATTTATATAAGTTATAATTATTAATAAAATAATTATGATTAACAAGTCTTTCTGAATTGTAAATAAAACATAGCTTAAAACTTTTGTTAATAATTATTAATCAAGGAATAATTATTTAAAGTTTATTTCATCGTAAAACGTTTATCATTTGAATCATTTAAGATACTTTTTAAGTCACACCGTTTAATAATTTAGTAAATAGAAATCGTTTAATATTTTATACTCATAAAATATTCATCTCCATTTTAAAGTTCTAAAACATTATTTTATAATAATACATGAGGATACTTGGATTTATAAAAGTTTATTTAATATAAAGTTTTAAGTCATCTTGCAAAAATAAGATATGTGATTGATTTAAAGATTCCAATGTTTACGTTATCGCGTATATCGCCGTATGGGTCCAGTTTTATTACTACGCAACGTATTATTGTCTAGATTACTTTGATTCATCAAAGTAAGATTTAAAAGGTTATAAATATATTTATAAGCCCATGTATGGCTCTTGACTATTTCTATAAAAATCATTTGATAAAACATATCCATTCAACTAATGCATTTTTATAGAAGTTTTATTCCTATTTTAAAACATGTCTTTATATAGTTAAAACTTGTAATAAATCCAAGTATTAAATATTACGTTGGTTTACAATTGTGGTTGTAGAACTCATCTGAACCTTCATTTCAAATACTCACGGTTTACCCACCCATGGTATCTCGCCCGAGAGATACCGAACATAGCAGAATAACTGACGTGTGCCCCTTGACAATGTACGGAGTCAGGATTGGAGCGACCAAACTGGGCAGGACTTGTTAACCCAAATAGATCTATTCACTAGCTATCGTTTCGTACAGAACTAATTGAAATCAATTAATGGTGGGATACAGTTGTACAAACGTTTATAACGATAATGTACCATAGTTGGGCATCAGTAAGAGAACAAGCAGTCATACGGCTAACAGATAAGCCATAATATTAAGTAAACACATTTATCAGTTCATGATTTCTCCCCTAAGAGTATAAAAACAGTTAAAAGAAAAGGGGTCGTGAAACTCACCTGATCAGTAGGTGAATGAACTAAACAGGAAAGTACTAATAGCAAGTAATGTCCTAAATAAATAATAAGACAATCGCATAAGGGTCTAATCATTTGGGTAATATTTGTCACCCAAGTGATACTGGTCAAGTCTTGACGTTTAATCCCATTTGTATTCGTTGAAAACCCGTTAGTTAGTATTTATTAGTACAAATAAATACGTACGTGATGATTTATATTTATGTCCAATAAATACAAAATAATAAAGATAATCATTAAATAAGTCAATCAAGTCTTGAATATTGTGTTAAATAATAATGTTTATTATTATTTTTATAAGCTCGATTGGTTATTTATATAAGTTATAATTATTAATAAAATAATTATGATTAACAAGTCTTTCTGAATTGTAAATAAAACATAGCTTAAAACTTTTGTTAATAATTATTAATCAAGGAATAATTATTTAAAGTTTATTTCATCGTAAAACGTTTATCATTTGAATCATTTAAGATACTTTTTAAGTCACACCGTTTAATAATTTAGTAAATAGAAATCGTTTAATATTTTATACTCATAAAATATTCATCTCCATTTTAAAGTTCTAAAACATTATTTTATAATAATACATGAGGATACTTGGATTTATAAAAGTTTATTTAATATAAAGTTTTAAGTCATCTTGCAAAAATAAGATATGTGATTGATTTAAAGATTCCAATGTTTACGTTATCGCGTATATCGCCGTATGGGTCCAGTTTTATTACTACGCAACGTATTCTTGTCTTGATTACTTTGATTCATCAAAGTAAGATTGAAAAGGTTATAAATATATTTAGAAGCCCATGTATGGCTCTTGACTATTTCTATAAAAATCATTTGATAAAACATATCCATTCAACTAATGCATTTTTATAGAAGTTTTATTCCTATTTTAAAACATGTCTTTATATAGTTAAAACTTGTAATAAATCCAAGTATTAAATATTACGTTGGTTTACCATTGTGGTTGTATGAACTCACCTGAACCTTCATTTCAAATACTCACGGTTTACCCACCCATGGTATCTCGCCCGAGAGATACCGAACATAGCAGAATAACTGACGTGTGCCCCTTGACAATGTACGGAGTCAGGATTGGAGCGACCAAACTGGGCAGGACTTGTTAACCCAAATAGATCTATTCACTAGCTATCGTTTCGTACAGAACTAATTGAAATCAATTAATGGTGGGATACAGTTGTACAAACGTTTATAACGATAATGTACCATAGTTGGGCATCAGTAAGAGAACAAGCAGTCATACGGCTAACAGATAAGCCATAATATTAAGTAAACACATTTATCAGTTCATGATTTCTCCCCTAAGAGTATAAAAACAGTTAAAAGAAAAGGGGTCGTGAAACTCACATGATCAGTAGGTGAATGAACTAAACCGGAAAGTACTAATAGCAAGTAATGTCCTAAATAAATAATAAGACAATCGCATAAGGGTCTAATCATTTGGGTAATATTTGTCACCCAAGTGATACTGGTCAAGTCTTGACGTTTAATCCCATTTGTATTCGTTGAAAACCCGTTAGTTAGTATTTATTAGTACAAATAAATACGTACGTGATGATTTATATTTATGTCCAATAAATACAAAATAATAAAGATAATCATTAAATAAGTCAATCAAGTCTTGAATATTGTGTTAAATAATAATGTTTATTATTATTTTTATAAGCTCGATTGGTTATTTATATAAGTTATAATTATTAATAAAATAATTATGATTAACAAGTCTTTCTGAATTGTAAATAAAACATAGCTTAAAACTTTTGTTAATAATTATTAATCAAGGAATAATTATTTAAAGTTTATTTCATCGTAAAACGTTTATCATTTGAATCATTTAAGATACTTTTTAAGTCACACCGTTTAATAATTTAGTAAATAGAAATCGTTTAATATTTTATACTCATAAAATATTCATCTCCATTTTAAAGTTCTAAAACATTATTTTATAATAATACATGAGGATACTTGGATTTATAAAAGTTTATTTAATATAAAGTTTTAAGTCATCTTGCAAAAATAAGATATGTGATTGATTTAAAGATTCCAATGTTTACGTTATCGCGTATATCGCCGTATGGGTCCAGTTTTATTACTACGCAACGTATTATTGTCTAGATTACTTTGATTCATCAAAGTAAGATTTAAAAGGTTATAAATATATTTATAAGCCCATGTATGGCTCTTGACTATTTCTATAAAAATCATTTGATAAAACATATCCATTCAACTAATGCATTTTTATAGAAGTTTTATTCCTATTTTAAAACATGTCTTTATATAGTTAAAACTTGTAATAAATCCAAGTATTAAATATTACGTTGGTTTACAATTGTGGTTGTAGAACTCATCTGAACCTTCATTTCAAATACTCACGGTTTACCCACCCATGGTATCTCGCCCGAGAGATACCGAACATAGCAGAATAACTGACGTGTGCCCCTTGACAATGTACGGAGTCAGGATTGGAGCGACCAAACTGGGCAGGGTTGTTAACCCAAATAGATCTATTCACTAGCTATCGTTTCGTACAGAACTAATTGAAATCAATTAATGGTGGGATACAGTTGTACAAACGTTTATAACGATAATGTACCATAGTTGGGCATCAGTAAGAGAACAAGCAGTCATACGGCTAACAGATAAGCCATAATATTAAGTAAACACATTTATCAGTTCATGATTTCTCCCCTAAGAGTATAAAAACAGTTAAAAGAAAAGGGGTCGTGAAACTCACCTGATCAGTAGGTGAATGAACTAAACAGGAAAGTACTAATAGCAAGTAATGTCCTAAATAAATAATAAGACAATCGCATAAGGGTCTAATCATTTGGGTAATATTTGTCACCCAAGTGATACTGGTCAAGTCTTGACGTTTAATCCCATTTGTATTCGTTGAAAACCCGTTAGTTAGTATTTATTAGTACAAATAAATACGTACGTGATGATTTATATTTATGTCCAATAAATACAAAATAATAAAGATAATCATTAAATAAGTCAATCAAGTCTTGAATATTGTGTTAAATAATAATGTTTATTATTATTTTTATAAGCTCGATTGGTTATTTATATAAGTTATAATTATTAATAAAATAATTATGATTAACAAGTCTTTCTGAATTGTAAATAAAACATAGCTTAAAACTTTTGTTAATAATTATTAATCAAGGAATAATTATTTAAAGTTTATTTCATCGTAAAACGTTTATCATTTGAATCATTTAAGATACTTTTTAAGTCACACCGTTTAATAATTTAGTAAATAGAAATCGTTTAATATTTTATACTCATAAAATATTCATCTCCATTTTAAAGTTCTAAAACATTATTTTATAATAATACATGAGGATACTTGGATTTATAAAAGTTTATTTAATATAAAGTTTTAAGTCATCTTGCAAAAATAAGATATGTGATTGATTTAAAGATTTCAATGTTTACGTTATCGCGTATATCGTCGTATGGGTCCAGTTTTATTACTACGCAACGTATTCTTGTCTAGATTACTTTGATTCATCAAAGTAAGATTTAAAAGGTTATAAATATATTTATAAGCCCATGTATGGCTCTTGACTATTTCTATAAAAATCATTTGATAAAACATATCCATTCAACTAATGCATTTTTATAGAAGTTTTATTCCTATTTTAAAACATGTCTTTATATAGTTAAAACTTGTAATAAATCCAAGTATTAAATATTACGTTGGTTTACAATTGTGGTTGTATGAACTCACCTGAACCTTCATTTCAAATACTCACGGTTTACCCACCCATGGTATCTCGCCCGAGAGATACCGAACATAGCAGAATAACTGACGTGTGCCCCTTGACAATGTACGGAGTCAGGATTGGAGCGACCAAACTGGGCAGGCTTGTTAACCCAAATAGATCTATTCACTAGCTATCGTTTCGTACAGAACTAATTGAAATCAATTAATGGTGGGATACAGTTGTACAAACGTTTATAACGATAATGTACCATAGTTGGGCATCAGTAAGAGAACAAGCAGTCATA
>JBCNJP010000566.1:0-70722 GCA_039602395.1 Deinandra increscens subsp. villosa
TATTTTTCGGACCTACAAAACTTATTAGTTACATACACCCTCGTTGCCCCTAAACACCCTCGTTGCCCCTAAACACACCTTGTTGGGACTCATTGGTCCTAACTGACCCTCGTTGCCCCTAAACACACCTTATTTGGCCATTATTGGTCCTAAGAACAACCTATTGGTTACATACACACTTTATTGGGACTCATTGGTCCCAACTGACCCTCGTTGCCCCTAAACACACCTTATTGGGCCATCATTGGTCCTAAACACAACTTATTGGTTACATACACACTTTATTGGGACTCATTGGTCCCAACTGACCCTCGTTGCCCCTAAACATACCTTATTGGGCCATCATTGGTTCTAAACACAACTTATTCGTTACATGCACACCTTATTGGTCCATCATTGGTCCCAGCTAACCATCGTTGCCCTTAAACACACCTTATTGGGCTATCATTGTTCCTAAACACAAGTTATTGGTTACATAAACACCTTATTGGGCCATCATTGGTCCCAACTAACCCTCGTTGCCCCTAAACACACCTTGTTGGGCTATCATTGGTCCTAAACAAAACTTATTGGTTACATACACACCTTATTTGGACTCATTGGTCCTAACTGACCCTCGTTGCCCCTAAACACACCTTATTGGGCCATCATTGGTCCTAAACACAACTTATTGGTTACATACACACTTTATTGGGACTCATTGGTCCCAACTGACCCTCGTTGCCCCTAAACATACCTTATTGGGCCATCATTGGTTCTAAACACAACTTATTCGTTACATGCACACCTTATTGGTCCATCATTGGTCCCAGCTAACCATCGTTGCCCTTAAACGCACCTTATTGGGCTATCATTGTTCCTAAACACAAGTTATTGGTTACATAAACATCTTATTGGGCCATCATTGGTCCCAACTGACCCTCGTTGCCCCTAAACACACCTTGTTGGGCTATCATTGGTCCTAAACAAAACTTATTGGTTACATACACACCTTATTGGGACTCATTGGTCCTAACTGACCCTCGTTGTCCCTAAACACACCTTATTGGGCCATCATTGGTCCTAAACACAACTTATTGGTTACATACACACTTTATTGGGACGCATTGGTCCCAACTGACCCTCGTTGCCCCTAAACACTGAAAAACCGTTTACGGATCGATTCTATGGATGAGACGGAAGTTTTGTCATTGAATCATGTTGAATGATTACATAACGAAGGAGTATACAACGATTAAGCTCTGGGGGAGGTCGGACAGAACCTCCCCTCTCAACACACAGAAACAAGACAGAAAACTTACAAAGAATTACAAAGACGAAACTATTTATACTTAAATAATCCTGTCCGAACCTGTCAAGTCCGAACTCCCTCCGAACTCCCTCCGAACTAGGAGTTCGGCCCAAGTTCGGTGACTCCGAACCTGGAGTTCGGCCTAAGTTCGGACCTCAGTTCTCGTCTCTGATAATTCAGTCTGTTTGACAATTCGAACAGTAACGGCCACACAAGGGTCATGCATCAACACTTATCATTGGACCTAAACACAACTTATTGGTTACATACACACCTTATTGGGACTCATTGGTCCCAACTGACCCTCGTTACCCCTAAACACACGATATTGGGCCATCATTGGTCCTAAACACAACTTATTGTTTACATACACACCTTATTGGGCTATCATTGGTCCCAACTGACCCTCGTTGCCCCTAAACGCACCTTATTGGGCCATCATTGGTCTTAAACACAACTTATTGGTTACATACACACCTTATTGGGCTATCACTGGTCCCAACTGACCCTCGTTTCCCCTAAACACACCTTATTGGGCCATCATTGGTTCTAAACCGAACTTATTGGTTACATACATACCTTATTGGGACTCATTGGTCCCAACTGACCCTCGTTGCCCCTAAACACACCTTATTGGGCCAGCATTGGTCCTAAACACAATTTTTTGGTTACATACACACCTTGTTGGGACTCATTGGTCCCAACTGACCGTCGTTGCCTCTTAACACACCTTATTAGGCCATCATTGGTCCTAAACACAACTTATTGGTTACATACACACCTTATCAGGACTCATTGGTCCCAACTGACCCTCATTGCCCCTAAAGACACCTTATTGAGCCATCATTGGTCCTAAACACAACTTATTGGTTACATACACACCTTATCGGGACTCATTGGTCCCAACTGACCCTCGTTGCCTCTTAACACACCTTATTGGGCCATCATTGGTCTTAAACACAACTTATTGGTTACATACACACCTTATTGGGACTCATTGGTCCCAACTGACCCTCGTTGCCCCTAAACATACCTTATTGGGCCATCATTGGTTCTAAACACAACTTATTCGTTACATGCACACCTTATTGGTCCATCATTGGTCCCAGCTAACCATCGTTGCCCTTAAACGCACCTTATTGGGCTATCATTGTTCCTAAACACAAGTTATTGGTTACATAAACATCTTATTGGGCCATCATTGGTCCCAACTGACCCTCGTTGCCCCTAAACACACCTTGTTGGGCTATCATTGGTCCTAAACAAAACTTATTGGTTACATACACACCTTATTGGGACTCATTGGTCCTAACTGACCCTCGTTGTCCCTAAACACACCTTATTGGGCCATCATTGGTCCTAAACACAACTTATTGGTTACATACACACTTTATTGGGACGCATTGGTCCCAACTGACCCTCGTTGCCCCTAAACACTGAAAAACCGTTTACGGATCGATTCTATGGATGAGACGGAAGTTTTGTCATTGAATCATGTTGAATGATTACATAACGAAGGAGTATACAACGATTAAGCTCTGGGGGAGGTCGGACAGAACCTCCCCTCTCAACACACAGAAACAAGACAGAAAACTTACAAAGAATTACAAAGACGAAACTATTTATACTTAAATAATCCTGTCCGAACCTGTCAAGTCCGAACTCCCTCCGAACTCCCTCCGAACTAGGAGTTCGGCCCAAGTTCGGTGACTCCGAACCTGGAGTTCGGCCTAAGTTCGGACCTCAGTTCTCGTCTCTGATAATTCAGTCTGTTTGACAATTCGAACAGTAACGGCCACACAAGGGTCATGCATCAACACTTATCATTGGACCTAAACACAACTTATTGGTTACATACACACCTTATTGGGACTCATTGGTCCCAACTGACCCTCGTTACCCCTAAACACACGATATTGGGCCATCATTGGTCCTAAACACAACTTATTGTTTACATACACACCTTATTGGGCTATCATTGGTCCCAACTGACCCTCGTTGCCCCTAAACGCACCTTATTGGGCCATCATTGGTCTTAAACACAACTTATTGGTTACATACACACCTTATTGGGCTATCACTGGTCCCAACTGACCCTCGTTTCCCCTAAACACACCTTATTGGGCCATCATTGGTTCTAAACCGAACTTATTGGTTACATACATACCTTATTGGGACTCATTGGTCCCAACTGACCCTCGTTGCCCCTAAACACACCTTATTGGGCCAGCATTGGTCCTAAACACAATTTTTTGGTTACATACACACCTTGTTGGGACTCATTGGTCCCAACTGACCGTCGTTGCCTCTTAACACACCTTATTAGGCCATCATTGGTCCTAAACACAACTTATTGGTTACATACACACCTTATCAGGACTCATTGGTCCCAACTGACCCTCATTGCCCCTAAAGACACCTTATTGAGCCATCATTGGTCCTAAACACAACTTATTGGTTACATACACACCTTATCGGGACTCATTGGTCCCAACTGACCCTCGTTGCCTCTTAACACACCTTATTGGGCCATCATTGGTCTTAAACACAACTTATTGGTTACATACACACCTTATTAGGCCATCATTGATCCCAATTGACCCTCGTTGCCCCTAAACGCACCTTAATGGGCCATTATTGGTCCTAAACAAAACTTATTGTTTACATACAGACCTTATTGGGACTTATTGGTCCCAACTGACCCTCGTTGCCCCTAAACACACCTTATTGGGCCATCATTGGTTCTAATCAGAATTTATTGGTTACATACAAACCTTATTGGGACTCATTGGTCCCAACTGACCCTCGTTGCCCCTAAACACACCTTTTGGGCCTTCATTGTTACTAAACACAGCCTATTGGTTACATACACACCTTATTAGGGCTCACTGGTCCCAACTGACCCTCGTTGCCCCTAAACACAGCTTATTAGGCCATCATTGGTTCAAAACACAACTTATTGGTTACATACACACCTTATCAGGACTCATTGGTCCCAACTAACCCTCGTTGCCCCTAAACACACCTTATTGAGCCATCATTGGTCCTAAACACAACTTATTGGTTACATACACACCTTATCGGGACTCATTGGTCCCAACTGACCCTCGTTGCCCCTAAACACACCTTATTGGGCCATCATTGGTCCTAAACACAACTTATTGGTTACATACACCCCTTATCGGGTCTCATTGGTCCCAACTGACCCTCATTGCCCCTACATACACCTTATCATTGGACCTAAACACAACTTATTGGTTACATACACACCTTATTGGGACTCATTGGTCCCAACTGACCCTCGTTACCCCTAAACACACGATATTGGGCCATCATTTGTCCTAGACACAACTTATTGTTAACATACACACCTTATTGGGCTATCATTGGTCCCAACTGACCCTCGTTGCCCGTAAACACAACTTATTAGGCCATCATTGATCCTAAACAGTACTTATTGGTTACATACACACCTTATTGGGCGATCATCGGTCCCAACGGACCCTCGTTGCCCCTAAACGCACCTTATTGGGCCATCGTTGGTCTTAAACACAACTTATTGGTTACATACACACCTTATTGGGCTATCATTGGTCCCAACTGACCCTCGTTTCCCCTAAACACACCTTATTGGGCCATCATTGGTTCTAAACAGAACTTATTGGTTACATACATACCTTATTGGGACTCATTGGTCCCAACTGACCCTCGTTGCCCCTAAACACACCTTATTGGGCCATCATTGGTCCTAAACACAGCCTATTGGTTACATACACACCTTGTTAGGGCTCACTAGTCCCAACTGACCCTCGTTGCCCCCTAAACACAGCTTATTAGGCCATCATTGGTTCTAAACACAACTTATGGATTACATACACACCTTATCGGGACTTATTGGTCCCAACTGACCCTCGTTGCCCCTAAACACGCCTTATTGGGCCATCATTGGTCCTAAACACAACTTATTGGTTACATACACACCTTATCGGGACTTATTGGTACCAACTGACCCTCGTTGGCCCTAAACACACTTATTAGGCCATCATTGGTCCTGAACACTACTTATTGGTTAAATACACACCTTATTGGGGCATCATTGGTCTCAACTGACTCTCGTTGCCCCTAAACACACCTTATTGGGCCATCATTGATCCTAAACACAATTATTAGTTACATACACACTTTATTGGGCCATCATTGGTCCCAACTGAACCTTGTTGCCCCTAAACACACTTTATTGGTCCATCATTGGTCTTAAACATAACTTATTGGTTACATACACACCTTATTGGGCCATCATTGGTCCCAACTGACCCTCGTTTCCCCTACACATACCTTATCATTGGAACTAAACACAACTTATTGGTTACATACATACCTTATCAGGACTCATTGGTCCCAACTGACCCTCGTTGCCCCTAAACACACCTTATTGGGCCATCATTGGTCCTAAACACAACTTATTGGTTACATACACCCATTATCGGGTCTCATTGGTCCCAACTGACCCTCATTGCCCCTACATACACCTTATCATTGGACCTAACCACAACTTATTGGTTACATACACACCTTATTGGGACTCATTGGTCCCAACTGACCCTCGTTACCCCTAAACACACGATATTGGGCCATCATTGGTCCTAAACACAACTTATTGTTTACATACACACCTTATTGGGCTATCATTGGTCCCAACTGACCCTCGTTGCCTCTAAACGCACCTTATTGGGCCATCATTGGTCTTAAACACAACTTATTGGTTACATACACACCTTATTGGGCTATCACTGGTCCCAACTGACCCTCGTTTCCCCTAAACACACCTTATTGGGCCATCATTGGTTCTAAACAGAACTTATTGGTTACATACATACCTTATTGGGACTCATTGGTCCCAACTGACCCTCGTTGCCCCTAAACACACCTTATTGGGCCAGCATTGGTCCTAAACACAATTTTTTGGTTACATACACACCTTGTTGGGACTCATTGGTCCCAACTGACCGTCGTTGCATCTTAACACACCTTATTAGGCCATCATTGGTCCTAAACACAACTTATTGGTTACATACACACCTTATCAGGACTCATTGGTCCCAACTGACCCTCGTTGCCCCTAAAGACACCTTATTGAGCCATCATTGGTCCTAAACACAACTTATTGGTTACATACACACCTTATCGGGACTCATTGGTCCCAACTGACCCTCGTTGCCCCTAAACACACCTTATTGGGCCATCATTGGTCTTAAACACAACTTATTGGTTACATACACCCCTTATCGGGTCTCATTGGTCCCAACTGACCCTCGTTGCCCCTACACACACCTTATCATTGGACCTAAACACAACTTATTGGTTACATACACACCTTATTGTGACTCATTGGTCCCAACTGACCCTCGTTACCCCTAAACAGATGATATTGGGCCATCATTGGTCCTAAACACAACTTATTGATTACATACACACCTTATTGGGCTATCATTGGTCCCAACTGACCCTCGTTGCCCCTAAACACAATTTATAAGGCCATCGTAGATCCTAAACACTACTTATTGGTTACATACACACCTTATTGGGCCATCATTGGGCCCAACGGACCCTCGTTGCCCTAAACACACCTTATTGGGCCATCATTGGTCCTAAACACAGCCTATTGGTTACATACACACCTTGTTAGGGCTCACTAGTCCCAACTGACCCTCGTTGCCCCCTAAACACAGCTTATTAGGCCATCAATGGTTCTAAACACAACTTATGGATTACATACACACCTTATCGGGACTTATTGGTCCCAACTGACCCTCGTTGCCCCTAAACACGCCTTATTGGGCCATCATTGGTCCTAAACACAACTTATTGGTTACATACACACCTTATCGGGACTTATTGGTACCAACTAACCCTCGTTGGCCCTAAACACACTTATTAGGACATCATTGGTCCTGCACACTACTTATTGGTTAAATAAACACCTTATTGGGGCATCATTGGTCTCAACTGACTCTCGTTGCCCCTAAACACACCTTATTGGGCCATCATTGATCCTAAACACAACTTATTAGTTACATACACACTTTATTGGGCCATAATTGGTCCCAACTGACCCTCGTTGCCCCTACACATACCTTAACATTGGAACTAAACACAACTTATTGGTTACATACACACCTTATCGGGACTCATTGGTCCCAACTGACCCTCGTTGCCCCTAAACACACCTTATTGGGCCATCATTGGTCCTAAACACAACTTATTGGTTACATACACCCCTTATCGGGTCTCATTGGTCCCAACTGACCCTCATTGCCCCTACATACACCTTATCATTGGACCTAAACACAACTTATTGGTTACATACAAACCTTATTGGGACTCATTGGTCCCAACTGACCCTCGTTACCCCTAAACACACGATATTGGGCCATCATTGGTCCTAAACACAACTTATTGTTTACATACACACCTTATTGGGCTATCACTGGTCCCAACTGACCCTCGTTGCCCGTAAACACAACTTATTAGGCCATCATTGATCCTAAACAGTACTTATTGGTTACATACACACCTTATTGGGCGATCATTGGTCCCAACGGACCCTCGTTGCCTCTAAGCGCACCTTATTGGGCCATCATTAGTCTTAAACACAACTTATTGGTTACATACACACCTTATCAGGACTCATTGGTCCCAACTGACCCTCGTTGCCCCTAAAGACACCTTATTGAGCCATCATTGGTCCTAAACACAACTTATTGGTTACATACACACCTTATCGGGACTCATTGGTCCCAACTGACCCTCGTTGCCCCTAAACACACCTTATTGGGCCATCATTGGTCTTAAACACAACTTATTGGTTACATACACCCCTTATCGGGTCTCATTGGTCCCAACTGACCCTCGTTGCCCCTACACACACCTTATCATTGGACCTAAACACAACTTATTGGTTACATACACACCTTATTGTGACTCATTGGTCCCAACTGACCCTCGTTACCCCTAAACAGATGATATTGGGCCATCATTGGTCCTAAACACAACTTATTGATTACATACACACCTTATTGGGCTATCATTGGTCCCAACTGACCCTCGTTGCCCGTAAACACAATTTATAAGGCCATCGTAGATCCTAAACACTACTTATTGGTTACATACACACCTTATTGGGCCATCATTGGGCCCAACGGACCCTCGTTGCCCTAAACACACCTTATTGGGCCATCATTGGTCCTAAACACAGCCTATTGGTTACATACACACCTTGTTAGGGCTCACTAGTCCCAACTGACCCTCGTTGCCCCCTAAACACAGCTTATTAGGCCATCAATGGTTCTAAACACAACTTATGGATTACATACACACCTTATCGGGACTTATTGGTCCCAACTGACCCTCGTTGCCCCTAAACACGCCTTATTGGGCCATCATTGGTCCTAAACACAACTTATTGGTTACATACACACCTTATCGGGACTTATTGGTACCAACTGACCCTCGTTGGCCCTAAACACACTTATTAGGACATCATTGGTCCTGAACACTACTTATTGGTTAAATAAACACCTTATTGGGGCATCATTGGTCTCAACTGACTCTCGTTGCCCCTAAACACACCTTATTGGGCCATCATTGATCCTAAACACAACTTATTAGTTACATACACACTTTATTGGGCCATCATTGGTCCCAACTGACCCTCGTTGCCCCTACACATACCTTAACATTGGAACTAAACACAACTTATTGGTTACATACACACCTTATCGGGACTCATTGGTCCCAACTGACCCTCGTTGCCCCTAACACACCTTATTGGGCCATCATTGGTCCTAAACACAACTTATTGGTTACATACACCCCTTATCGGGTCTCATTGGTCCCAACTGACCCTCATTGCCCCTACATACACCTTATCATTGGACCTAAACACAACTTATTGGTCACATACACACCTTATTGGGACTCATTGGTCCCAACTGACCCTCGTTACCCCTAAACACACGATATTGGGCCATCATTGGTCCTAAACACAACTTATTGTTTACATACACACCTTATTGGGCTATCACTGGTCCCAACTGACCCTCGTTGCCCGTAAACACAACTTATTAGGCCATCATTGATCCTAAACAGTACTTATTGGTTACATACACACCTTATTGGGCGATCATTGGTCCCAACGGACCCTCGTTGCCTCTAAACGCACCTTATTGGGCCATCATTAGTCTTAAACACAACTTATTGGTTACATACACCCCTTATCGGGTCTCATTGGTCCCAACTGACCCTCGTTGCCCCTACACACACCTTATCATTGGACCTAAACACAACTTATTGGTTACATACACACCTTATTGTGACTCATTGGTCCCAACTGACCCTCGTTACCCCTAAACAGATGATATTGGGCCATCATTGGTCCTAAACACAACTTATTGATTACATACACACCTTATTGGGCTATCATTGGTCCCAACTGACCCTCGTTGCCCCTAAACACAATTTATAAGGCCATCGTAGATCCTAAACACTACTTATTGGTTACATACACACCTTATTGGGCCATCATTGGGCCCAACGGACCCTCGTTGCCCTAAACACACCTTATTGGGCCATCATTGGTCCTAAACACAGCCTATTGGTTACATACACACCTTGTTAGGGCTCACTAGTCCCAACTGACCCTCGTTGCCCCCTAAACACAGCTTATTAGGCCATCAATGGTTCTAAACACAACTTATGGATTACATACACACCTTATCGGGACTTATTGGTCCCAACTGACCCTCGTTGCCCCTAAACACGCCTTATTGGGCCATCATTGGTCCTAAACACAACTTATTGGTTACATACACACCTTATCGGGACTTATTGGTACCAACTGACCCTCGTTGGCCCTAAACACACTTATTAGGACATCATTGGTCCTGAACACTACTTATTGGTTAAATAAACACCTTATTGGGGCATCATTGGTCTCAACTGACTCTCGTTGCCCCTAAACACACCTTATTGGGCCATCATTGATCCTAAACACAACTTATTAGTTACATACACACTTTATTGGGCCATCATTGGTCCCAACTGACCCTCGTTGCCCCTACACATACCTTAACATTGGAACTAAACACAACTTATTGGTTACATACACACCTTATCGGGACTCATTGGTCCCAACTGACCCTCGTTGCCCCTAAACACACCTTATTGGGCCATCATTGGTCCTAAACACAACTTATTGGTTACATACACCCCTTATCGGGTCTCATTGGTCCCAACTGACCCTCATTGCCCCTACATACACCTTATCATTGGACCTAAACACAACTTATTGGTTACATACAAACCTTATTGGGACTCATTGGTCCCAACTGACCCTCGTTACCCCTAAACACACGATATTGGGCCATCATTGGTCCTAAACACAACTTATTGTTTACATACACACCTTATTGGGCTATCACTGGTCCCAACTGACCCTCGTTGCCCGTAAACACAACTTATTAGGCCATCATTGATCCTAAACAGTACTTATTGGTTACATACACACCTTATTGGGCGATCATTGGTCCCAACGGACCCTCGTTGCCTCTAAACGCACCTTATTGGGCCATCATTAGTCTTAAACACAACTTATTGGTTACATACACACCTTATTGGGCTATCATTGGTCCCAACTGACACTCGTTGCCCCTAAACACAATTTATAAGGCCATCATTGATCCTAAACACTACTTATTGGTTACATACACACCTTATTGGGCCATTATTGGGCCCAACGGACCCTCGTTGCCTCTAAACACACCTTAATGGGCCATCATTGGTCCTAAACACAGCCTATTGGTTACATACACACCTTGTTAGGGCTCACTAGTCCCAACTGACCCTCGTTGCCCCCTAAACACAGCTTATTAGGCCATCATTGGTTCTAAACACAACTTATGGATTACATACACACCTTATCGGGACTTATTGGTCCCAACTGACCCTCGTTGCCCCTAAACACGCCTTATTGGGCCATCATTGGTCCTAAACACAACTTATTGGTTACATACACACCTTATCGGGACTTATTGGTACCAACTGACCCTCGTTGGCCCTAAACACACTTATTAGGACATCATTGGTCCTGAACACTACTTATTGGTTAAATAAACACCTTATTGGGCTATCATTGGTCCCAACTGACCCTCGTTGCCCCTAAACGCACCTTATTGGGCCATCATTGGTCTTAAACACAACTTATTGGTTACATACACACCTTATTGGGCTATCACTGGTCCCAACTGACCCTCGTTTCCCCTAAACACACCTTATTGGGCCATCATTGGTTCTAAACAGAACTTATTGGTTACATACATACCTTATTGGGACTCATTGGTCCCAACTGACCCTCGTTGCCCCTAAACACACCTTATTGGGCCAGCATTGGTCCTAAACACAATTTTTTGGTTACATACACACCTTGTTGGGACTCATTGGTCCCAACTGACCGTCGTTGCATCTTAACACACCTTATTAGGCCATCATTGGTCCTAAACACAACTTATTGGTTACATACACACCTTATCAGGACTCATTGGTCCCAACTGACCCTCGTTGCCCCTAAAGACACCTTATTGAGCCATCATTGGTCCTAAACACAACTTATTGGTTACATACACACCTTATCGGGAATCATTGGTCCCAACTGACCCTCGTTGCCCCTAAACACACCTTATTGGGCCATCATTGGTCTTAAACACAACTTATTGGTTACATACACCCCTTATCGGGTCTCATTGGTCCCAACTGACCCTCGTTGCCCCTACACACACCTTATCATTGGACCTAAACACAACTTATTGGTTACATACACACCTTATTGGGACTCATTGGTCCCAACTGACCCTCGTTACCCCTAAACAGATGATATTGGGCCATCATTGGTCCTAAACACAACTTATTGATTACATACACACCTTATTGGGCTATCATTGGTCCCAACTGACCCTCGTTGCCCCTAAACACAATTTATAAGGCCATCGTTGATCCTAAACACTACTTATTGGTTACATACACACCTTATTGGGCCATCATTGGGCCCAACGGACCCTCGTTGCCCTAAACACACCTTATTGGGCCATCATTGGTCCTAAACACAGCCTATTGGTTACATACACACCTTGTTAGGGCTCACTAGTCCCAACTGACCCTCGTTGCCCCCTAAACACAGCTTATTAGGCCATCAATGGTTCTAAACACAACTTATGGATTACATACACACCTTATCGGGACTTATTGGTCCCAACTGACCCTCGTTGCCCCTAAACACGCCTTATTGGGCCATCATTGGTCCTAAACACAACTTATTGGTTACATACACACCTTATCGGGACTTATTGGTACCAACTGACCCTCGTTGGCCCTAAACACACTTATTAGGACATCATTGGTCCTGAACACTACTTATTGGTTAAATAAACACCTTATTGGGGCATCATTGGTCTCAACTGACTCTCGTTGCCCCTAAACACACCTTATTGGGCCATCATTGATCCTAAACACAACTTATTAGTTACATACACACTTTATTGGGCCATCATTGGTCCCAACTGAACCTCGTTGCCCCTAAACACACATTATTGGTCCATCATTGGTCTTAAACACAACTTATTGGTTACATACACACCTAATTGGGCCATCATTGGTCCCAACTGACCCTCGTTGCCCCTACACATACCTTATCATTGGAACTAAACACAACTTATTGGTTACATACACACCTTATCGGGACTCATTGGTCCCAACTGACCCTCGTTGCTCCTAAACACACCTTATTGGGCCATCATTGGTCCTAAACACAACTTATTGGTTACATACACCCCTTATCGGGTCTCATTGGTCCCAACTGACCCTCATTGCCCCTACATACACCTTATCATTGGACCTAAACACAACTTATTGGTTACATACACACCTTATTGGGACTCATTGGTCCCAACTGACCCTCGTTACCCCTAAACACACGATATTGGGCCATCATTGGTCCTAAACACAACTTATTGTTTACATACACACCTTATTGGGCTATCATTGGTCCCAACTAACCCTCGTTGCCCGTAAACACAACTTATTAGGCCATCATTGATCCTAAACAGTACTTATTGGTTACATACACACCTTATTGGGCGATCATTGGTCCCAACGGACCCTCGTTGCCTCTAAACGCACCTTATTGGGCCATCATTAGTCTTAAACACAACTTATTGGTTACATACACACCTTATTGGGCTATCATTGGTCCCAACTGACCCTCGTTGCCCCTAAACACAATTTATAAGGCCATCATTGATCCTAAACACTACTTATTGGTTACATACATACCTTATTGGGCCATTATTGGGCCCAACGGACCCTCGTTGCCTCTAAACACACCTTAATGGGCCATCATTGGTCCTAAACACAGCCTATTGGTTACATACACACCTTGTTAGGGCTCACTAGTCCCAACTGACCCTCGTTGCCCCCTAAACACAGCTTATTAGGCCATCATTGGTTCTAAACACAACTTATGGATTACATACACACCTTATCGGGACTTATTGGTCCCAACTGACCCTCATTGCCCCTAAACACGCCTTATTGGGCCATCATTGGTCCTAAACACAACTTATTGGTTACATACACACCTTATCGGGACTTATTGGTACCAACTGACCCTCGTTGGCCCTAAACACACTTATTAGGACATCATTGGTCCTGAACACTACTTATTGGTTAAATAAACACCTTATTGGGGCATCATTGGTCTCAACTGACTCTCGTTGCCCCTAAACACACCTTATTGGGCCATCATTGATCCTAAACACAACTTATTAGTTACATACACACTTTATTGGGCCATCATTGGTCCCAACTGAACCTCGTTGCCCCTAAACACACTTTATTGGTCCATCATTGGTCTTTAACACAACTTATTGGTTACATACACACCTTATTGGGCCATCATTGGTCCCAACTGACCCTCGTTGCCCCTACACATACCTTATCATTGGAACTAAACACAACTTATTGGTTACATACACACCTTATCGGGACTCATTGGTCCCAACTGACCCTCGTTGCCCCTAAACACACCTTATTGGGCCATCATTGGTCCTAAACACAACTTATTGGTTACATACACCCCTTATCGGGTCTCATTGGTCCCAACTGACCCTCATTGCCCCTACATACACCTTATCATTGGACCTAAACACAACTTATTGGTTACATACACACCTTATTGGGACTCATTGGTCCCAACTGACCCTCGTTACCCCTAAACACACGATATTGGGCCATCATTGGTCCTAAACACAACTTATTGTTTACATACACACCTTATTGGGCTATCATTGGTCCCAACTGACCCTCGTTGCCCGTAAACACAACTTATTAGGCCATCATTGATCCTAAACAGTACTTATTGGTTACATACACACCTTATTGGGCGATCATTGGTCCCAACGGACCCTCGTTGCCTCTAAACGCACCTTATTGGGCCATCATTGGTCTTAAACACAACTTATTGGTTACATACACACCTTATTGGGCTATCATTGGTCCCAACTGACCCTCGTTTCCCCTAAACACACCTTATTGGGCCATCATTGGTTCTAAACAGAACTTATTGGTTACATACATACCTTATTGGGACTCATTGGTCCCAACTGACCCTCGTTGCCCCTAAACACACCTTATTGGGCCATCATTGGTCCTAATCACAGCCTATTGGTTACATACACACCTTGTTAGGGCTCACTAGTCCCAACTGACCCTCGTTGCCCCCCTAAACACAGCTTATTAGGCCATCATTGGTTCTAAACATAACTTATGGATTACATACACACCTTATCGGGACTTATTGGTCCCAACCGACCCTCGTTGCCCCTAAACACGCCTTATTGGGCCATCATTGGTCCTAAACACAACTTATTGCTTACATACACACCTTATCGGGACTTATTGGTACCAACTGACCCTCGTTGGCCGTAAACACACTTATTAGGCCATCATTGGTCCTGAACACTACTTATTGGTTAAATACACACCTTATTGGGGCATCATTGGTCTCAACTGACTCTCGTTGCCCCTAAACACACCTTATTGGGCCATCATTGATCCTAAACACAACTTATTAGTTACATACACACTTTATTGGGCCATCATTGGTCCCAACTGAACCTCGTTGCCCCTAAACACACTTTATTGGTCCATCATTGGTCTTAAACACAACTTATTGGTTACATACACACCTTATTGGGCCATCATTGGTCCCAACTGACCCTCGTTGCCCGTACACATACCTTATCATTGGAACTAACACAACTTATTGGTTACATACACACCTTATTGGGACTCATTGGTCCCAACTGACCCTCGTTGCCCCTAAACACACCTTATTGGGCCAGCATTGGTCCTAAACACAATTTTTTGGTTACATACACACCTTATTGGGACTCATTGGTCCCAACTGACCATCGTTGCCTCTTAACACACCTTATTGGGCCATCATTGGTCCTAAACACAACTTATTGGTTACATACACACCTTATCAGGACTCATTGGTCCCAACTGACCCTCGTTGCCCCTAAAGACACCTTATTGAGCCATCATTGGTCCTAAACACAACTTATTGGTTACATACACACCTTATCGGGACTCATTGGTCCCAACTGACCCTCGTTGCCCCTAAACACACCTTATTGGGCCATCATTGGTCTTAAACACAACTTATTGGTTACATACACCCCTTATCGGGTCTCATTGGTCCCAACTGACCCTCGTTGCCCCTACACACACCTTATCATTGGACCTAAACTCAACTTATTGGTTACATACACACCTTATTGGGACTCATTGGTCCCAACTTACCCTCGTTACCCCTAAACAGATGATATTGGGCCATCACTGGTCCTAAACACAACTTATTGATTACATACACACCTTATTGGGCTATCATTGGTCCCAACTGACCCTCGTTGCCCCTAAACACAATTTATTAGGCCATCATTGATCCTAAACACTACTTATTGGTTACATACACACCTTATTGGGCCATCATTGGGCCCAACGGACCCTCGTTGCCCCTAAACACACCTTATTGGGCCATCATTGATCCTAAACATAAATTATTAGTTACATACACACTTTATTTGGCCATCATTGGTCCCAACTGAACCTCGTTGCTCCTAAACACATTTTATTGGGCCATCATTGGTCTTAAACACAACTTATTGGTTACATACACACCTTATTGGGCCATCATTTGTCCCAACTGACCCTCGTTGTCCCTACACATACCTTATCATTGGAACTAAACACAACTTATTGGTTACATACACACCTTATTGGGACTCATTGGTCCCAACTGACCCTCGTTACCCCTAAACACACGATATTGGGCCATCATTGGTCCTAAACACAACTTATTGTTTACATACACACCTTATTGGGCTATCATTGGTCCCAACTGACCCTCGTTGCCCCTAAACACAATTTATTAGGCCATCATTGATCCTAAACACTACTTATTGGTTACATACACACCTTATTGGGCCATCATTGGGCCCAACGGACCCTCGTTGCCCCTAAACACACCTTATTGGGCCATCATTGATCCTAAACATAAATTATTAGTTACATACACACTTTATTTGGCCATCATTGGTCCCAACTGAACCTCGTTGCTCCTAAACACATTTTATTGGGCCATCATTGGTCTTAAACACAACTTATTGGTTACATACACACCTTATTGGGCCATCATTTGTCCCAACTGACCCTCGTTGCCCCTACACATACCTTATCATTGGAACTAAACACAACTTATTGGTTACATACACACCTTATCGGGACTCATTGGTCCCAACTGACCCTCGTTGCCCCTAAACACACCTTATTGGGCCATCATTGGTCCTAAACACAACTTATTGGTTACATACACCCCTTATCGGGTCTCATTGGTCCCAACTGACCCTCATTGCCCCTACATACACCTTATCATTGGACCTAAACACAACTTATTGGTTACATACACACCTTATTGGGACTCATTGGTCCCAACTGACCCTCGTTACCCCTAAACACACGATATTGGGCCATCATTGGTCCTAAACATAACTTATTGTTTACATACACACCTTATTGGGCTATCATTGGTCCCAACTGACCCTCGTTGCCCGTAAACACAACTTATTAGGCCATCATTGATCCTAAACAGTACTTATTGGTTACATACACACCTTATTGGGCGATCATTGGTCCCAACGGACCCTCGTTGCCTCTAAACGCACCTTATTGGGCCATCATTGGTCTTAAACACAACTTATTGGTTACATACACACCTTATTGGGCTATCATTGGTCCCAACTGACCCTCGTTTCCCCTAAACACACCTTATTGGGCCATCATTGGTTCTAAACAGAACTTATTGGTTACATACATACCTTATTGGGACTCATTGGTCCCAACTGACCCTCGTTGCCCCTAAACACACCTTATTGGGCCATCATTGGTCCTAATCACAGCCTATTGGTTACATACACACCTTGTTAGGGCTCACTAGTCCCAACTGACCCTCGTTGCCCCCCTAAACACAGCTTATTAGGCCATCATTGGTTCTAAACACAACTTATGGATTACATACACACCTTATCGGGACTTATTGGTCCCAACCGACCCTCGTTGCCCCTAAACACGCCTTATTGGGCCATCATTGGTCCTAAACACAACTTATTGCTTACATACACACCTTATCGGGACTTATTGGTACCAACTGACCCTCGTTGGCCGTAAACACACTTATTAGGCCATCATTGGTCCTGAACACTACTTATTGGTTAAACACACACCTTATTGGGGCATCATTGGTCTCAACTGACTCTCGTTGCCCCTAAACACACCTTATTGGGCCATCATTGATCCTAAACACAACTTATTAGTTACATACACACTTTATTGGGCCATCATTGGTCCCAACTGAACCTCGTTGCCCCTAAACACACTTTATTGGTCCATCATTGGTCTTAAACACAACTTATTGGTTACATACACACCTTATTGGGCCATCATTGGTCCCAACTGACCCTCGTTGCCCGTACACATACCTTATCATTGGAACTAACACAACTTATTGGTTACATACACACCTTATTGGGACTCATTGGTCCCAACTGACCCTCGTTGCCCCTAAACACACCTTATTGGGCCAGCATTGGTCCTAAACACAATTTTTTGGTTACATACACACCTTATTGGGACTCATTGGTCCCAACTGACCATCGTTGCCTCTTAACACACCTTATTGGGCCATCATTGGTCCTAAACACAACTTATTGGTTACATACACACCTTATCAGGACTCATTGGTCCCAACTGACCCTCGTTGCCCCTAAAGACACCTTATTGAGCCATCATTGGTCCTAAACACAACTTATTGGTTACATACACACCTTATCGGGACTCATTGGTCCCAACTGACCCTCGTTGCCCCTAAACACACCTTATTGGGCCATCATTGGTCTTAAACACAACTTATTGGTTACATACACCCCTTATCGGGTCTCATTGGTCCCAACTGACCCTCGTTGCCCCTACACACACCTTATCATTGGACCTAAACTCAACTTATTGGTTACATACACACCTTATTGGGACTCATTGGTCCCAACTTACCCTCGTTACCCCTAAACAGATGATATTGGGCCATCACTGGTCCTAAACACAACTTATTGATTACATACACACCTTATTGGGCTATCATTGGTCCCAACTGACCCTCGTTGCCCCTAAACACAATTTATTAGGCCATCATTGATCCTAAACACTACTTATTGGTTACATACACACCTTATTGGGCCATCATTGGGCCCAACGGACCCTCGTTGCCCCTAAACACACCTTATTGGGCCATCATTGATCCTAAACACAACTTATTAGTTACATACACACTTTATTTGGCCATCATTGGTCCCAACTGAACCTCGTTGCTCCTAAACACATTTTATTGGGCCATCATTGGTCTTAAACACAACTTATTGGTTACATACACACCTTATTGGGCCATCATTTGTCCCAACTGACCCTCGTTGCCCCTACACATACCTTATCATTGGAACTAAACACAACTTATTGGTTACATACACACCTTATTGGGACTCATTGGTCCCAACTGACCCTCGTTACCCCTAAACACACGATATTGGGCCATCATTGGTCCTAAACACAACTTATTGTTTACATACACACCTTATTGGGCTATCATTGGTCCCAACTGACCCTCGTTGCCCGTAAACACAACTTATTAGGCCATCAAGTATCCTAAACAGTACTTATTGGTTACATACACACCTTATTGGGCGATCATTGGTCCCAACGGACCCTCGTTGCCTCTAAACGCACCTTATTGGGCCATCATTGGTCTTAAACACAACTTATTGGTTACATACACACCTTATTGGGCTATCATTGGTCCCAACTGACCCTCGTTTCCCCTAAACACACCTTATTGGGCCATCATTGGTTCTAAACAGAACTTATTGGTTACATACATACCTTATTGGGACTCATTGGTCCCAACGGACCCTCGTTGCCCCTAAACACACCTTATTGGGCCATCATTGGTCCTAAACACAGCCTATTGGTTACATACACACCTTGTTAGGGCTCACTAGTCCCAACTGACCCTCGTTGCCCCCTAAACACAGCTTATTAGGCCATCATTGGTTCTAAACACAACTTATGGATTACATACACACCTTATCGGGACTTATTGGTCCCAACCGACCCTCGTTGCCCCTAAACACGCCTTATTGGGCCATCATTGGTCCTAAACACAACTTATTGCTTACATACACACCTTATCGGGACTTATTGGTACCAACTGACCCTCGTTGGCCGTAAACACACTTATTAGGCCATCATTGGTCCTGAACACTACTTATTGGTTAAATACACACCTTATTGGGGCATCATTGGTCTCAACTGACTCTCGTTGCCCCTAAACACACCTTATTGGGCCATCATTGATCCTAAACACAACTTATTAGTTACATACACACTTTATTGGGCCATCATTGGTCCCAACTGAACCTCGTTGCCCCTAAACACACTTTATTGGTCCATCATTGGTCTTAAACACAACTTATTGGTTACATACACACCTTATTGGGCCATCATTGGTCCCAACTGACCCTCGTTGCCCGTACACATACCTTATCATTGGAACTAAACACAACTTATTGGTTACATACACACCTTATTGGGACTCATTGGTCCCAACTGACCGTCGTTGCCCCTAAACACACCTTATTGGGCCAGCATTGGTCCTAAACACAATTTTTTGGTTACATACACACCTTATTGGGACTCATTGGTCCCAACTGACCATCGTTGCCTCTTAACACACCTTATTGGGCCATCATTGGTCCTAAACACAACTTATTGGTTACATACACACCTTATCAGGACTCATTGGTCCCAACTGACCCTCGTTGCCCCTAAAGACACCTTATTGAGCCATCATTGGTCCTAAACACAACTTATTGGTTACATACACACCTTATCGGGACTCATTGGTCCCAACTGACCCTCGTTTCCCCTAAACACACCTTATTGGGCCATCATTGGTCTTAAACACAACTTATTGGTTACATACACCCCTTATCGGGTCTCATTGGTCCCAACTGACCCTCGTTGCCCCTACACACACCTTATCATTGGACCTAAACTCAACTTATTGGTTACATACACACCTTATTGGGACTCATTGGTCCCAACTTACCCTCGTTACCCCTAAACAGATGATATTGGGCCATCACTGGTCCTAAACACAACTTATTGATTACATACACACCTTATTGGGCTATCATTGGTCCCAACTGACCCTCGTTGCCCCTAAACACAATTTATTAGGCCATCATTGATCCTAAACACTACTTATTGGTTACATACACACCTTATTGGGCCATCATTGGGCCCAACGGACCCTCGTTGCCCCTACACACACCTTATTGGGCCATCATTGATCCTAAACATAAATTATTAGTTACATACACACTTTATTTGGCCATCATTGGTCCCAACTGAACCTCGTTGCTCCTAAACACATTTTATTGGGCCATCATTGGTCTTAAACACAACTTATTGGTTACATACACACCTTATTGGGCCATCATTTGTCCCAACTGACCCTCGTTGCCCCTACACATACCTTATCATTGGAACTAAACACAACTTATTGGTTACATACACACCTTATTGGGACTCATTGGTCCCAACTGACCCTCGTTACCCCTAAACACACGATATTGGGCCATAATTGGTCCTAAACACAACTTATTGTTTACATACACACCTTATTGGGCTATCATTGGTCCCAACTGACCCTCGTTGCCCGTAAACACAACTTATTAGGCCATCATTGATCCTAAACAGTACTTATTGGTTACATACACACCTTATTGGGCGATCATTGGTCCCAACGGACCCTCGTTGCCTCTAAACGCACCTTATTGGGCCATCATTGGTCTTAAACACAACTTATTGGTTACATACACACCTTATTGGGCTATCATTGGTCCCAACTGACCCTCGTTTCCCCTAAACACACCTTATTGGGCCATCATTGGTTCTAAACAGAACTTATTGGTTACATACATACCTTATTGGGACTCATTGGTCCCAACGGACCCTCGTTGCCCCTAAACACACCTTATTGGGCCATCATTGGTCCTAAACACAGCCTATTGGTTACATACACACCTTGTTAGGGCTCACTAGTCCCAACTGACCCTCGTTGCCCCCTAAACACAGCTTATTAGGCCATCATTGGTTCTAAACACAACTTATGGATTACATACACACCTTATCGGGACTTATTGGTCCCAACCGTCCCTCGTTGCCCCTAAACACGCCTTATTGGGCCATCATTGGTCCTAAACACAACTTATTGGTTACATACACACCTTATCGGGACTTATTGGTACCAACTGACCCTCGTTGGCCCTAAACACACTTATTAGGCCATCATTGGTCCTGAACACTACTTATTAGTTAAATACACACCTTATTGGGGCATCATTGGTCCTAAACACAACTTATTGGGCCATCATTGATCCTAAACACAACTTATTAGTTACATACACACTTTATTGGGCCATCATTGGTCCCAACTGAACCTCCTTGCCCCTAAACACACTTTATTGGTCCATCATTGGTCTTAAACACAACTTATTGGTTACATACACACCTTATTGGGCCATCATTGGTCCCAACTGACCCTCATTGCCCGTACACATACCTTATCATTGGAACTAAACATAACTTATTGGTTACATACACACCTTATTGGGACTCATTGGTCCCAACTGACCCTCGTTGCCCCTAAACACACCTTATTGGGCCAGCATTGGTCCTAAACACAATTTTTTGGTTACATACACACCTTATCGGGTCTCATTGGTCCCAACTGACCCTCGTTGCCCCTACACAAACCTTATCATTGGACCTAAACTCAACTTATTGGTTACATACACACCTTATTGGGACTCATTGGTCCTAACTTACCCTCGTTACCCCTAAACAGATGATATTGGGCCATCACTGGTCCTAAACACAACTTATTGATTACATACACACCTTATTGGGCTATCATTGGTCCCAACTGACCCTCGTTGCCCCTAAACACAATTTATTAGGCCATCATTGATCCTAAACACTACTTATTGGTTACATACACACCTTATTGGGCCATCATTGGGCCCAACGGACCCTCGTTGCCCCTAAACACACCTTATTGGGCCATCATTGATCCTAAACACAACTTATTAGTTACATACACACTTTATTTGGCCATCATTGGTCCCAACTGAATCTCGTTGCCCCTAAACACATTTTATTGGGCCATCATTGGTCTTAAACACAACTTATTGGTTACATACACACCTTATTGGGCCATCATTGGTCCCAACTGACCCTCGTTGCCCCTACACATACCTTATAATTGGAACTAAACACAACTTATTGGTTACATACACACCTTATTGGGACTCATTGGTCCCAACTGACCCTCGTTACCCCTAAACACACGATATTGGGCCATCATTGGTCCTAAACACAACTTATTGTTTACATACACACCTTATTGGGCTATCATTGGTCCCAACTGACCCTCGTTGCCCGTAAACACAACTTATTAGGCCATCATTGATCCTAAACAGTACTTATTGGTTACATACACACCTTATTGGGCGATCATTGGTCCCAACGGACCCTCGTTGCCTCTAAACGCACCTTATTGGGCCATCATTGGTCTTAAACACAACTTATTGGTTACATACACACCTTATTGGGCTATCATTGGTCCCAACTGACCCTCGTTTCCCCTAAACACACCTTATTGGGCCATCATTGGTTCTAAACAGAACTTATTGGTTACATACATACCTTATTGGGACTCATTGGTCCCAACTGACCCTCGTTGCCCCTAAACACACCTTATTGGGCCATCATTGGTCCTAAACACAGCCTATTGGTTACATACACACCTTGTTAGGGCTCACTAGTCCCAACTGACCCTCGTTGCCCCCTAAACACAGCTTATTAGGCCATCATTGGTTCTAAACACAACTTATGGATTACATACACACCTTATCGGGACTTATTGGTCCCAACCGTCCCTCGTTGCCCCTAAACACGCCTTATTGGGCCATCATTGGTCCTAAACACAACTTATTGGTTACATACACACCTTATCGGGACTTATTGGTACCAACTGACCCTCGTTGGCCCTAAACACACTTATTAGGCCATCATTGGTCCTGAACACTACTTATTGGTTAAATACACACCTTATTGGGGCATCATTGGTCCTAAACACAACTTATTGGGCCATCATTGATCCTAAACACAACTTATTAGTTACATACACACTTTATTGGGCCATCATTGGTCCCAACTGAACCTCCTTGCCCCTAAACACACTTTATTGGTCCATCATTGGTCTTAAACACAACTTATTGGTTACATACACACCTTATTGGGCCATCATTGGTCCCAACTGACCCTCATTGCCCGTACACATACCTTATCATTGGAACTAAACATAACTTATTGGTTACATACACACCTTATTGGGACTCATTGGTCGCAACTGACCCTCGTTGCCCCTAAACACACCTTATTGGGCCAGCATTGGTCCTAAACACAATTTTTTGGTTACATACACACCTTATTGGGACTCATTGGTCCCAACTGACCATCGTTGCCTCTTAACACACCTCATTGGGCCATCATTGGTCCTAAACACAACTTATTGGTTACACACACACCTTATCAGGACTCATTGGTCCCAACTGACCCTCGTTGCCCCTAAAGACACCTTATTGAGCCATCATTGGTCCTAAACACAACTTATTGGTTACATACACACCTTATCGGGACTCATTGGTCCCAACTGACCCTCGTTGCCCCTAAACACACCTTATTGGGCCATCATTGGTCTTAAACACAACTTATTGGTTACATACACCCCTTATCGGGTCTCATTGGTCCCAACTGACCCTCGTTGCCCCTACACACACCTTATCATTGGACCTAAACTCAACTTATTGGTTACATACACACCTTATTGGGACTCATTGGTCCCAACTGACCCTCGTTACCCCTAAACAGATGATATTGGGCCATCATTGGTCCTAAACACAACTTATTGGTTACATACACACCTTATTGGGCCATCATTGGGCCCAACGGACCCTTGTTGCCCCTAAACACACCTTATTGGGCCATCATTGGTCTTAAACACAACTTATTGGTTACATACACACCTTATTGGGCTATCATTGGTCCCAACTGACCCTCGTTTCCCCTAAACACACCTTATTGGGCCATCATTGGTTCTAAACAGAACTTATTGGTTACATACATACCTTATTGGGACTCATTGGTCCCAACTGACCCTCGTTGCCCCTAAACACACCTTATTGGGCCATCATTGGTCCTAAACACAGCCTATTGGTTACATACACACCTTGTTAGGGCTCACTAGTCCCAACTGACCCTCGTTGCCCCCTAAACACAGCTTATTAGGCCATCATTGGTTCTAAACACAACTTATGGATTACATACACACCTTATCGGGACTTATTGGTCCCAACCGTCCCTCGTTGCCCCTAAACACGCCTTATTGGGCCATCATTGGTCCTAAACACAACTTATTGGTTACATACACACCTTATTTGGCCATCATTGGTCCCAACTGAACCTCGTTGCTCCTAAACACATTTTATTGGGCCATCATTGGTCTTAAACACAACTTATTGGTTACATACACACCTTATTGGGCCATCATTTGTCCCAACTGACCCTCGTTGCCCCTACACATACCTTATCATTGGAACTAAACACAACTTATTGGTTACATACACACCTTATTGGGACTCATTGGTCCCAACTGACCCTCGTTACCCCTAAACACACGATATTGGGCCATAATTGGTCCTAAACACAACTTATTGTTTACATACACACCTTATTGGGCTATCATTGGTCCCAACTGACCCTCGTTGCCCGTAAACACAACTTATTAGGCCATCATTGATCCTAAACAGTACTTATTGGTTACATACACACCTTATTGGGCGATCATTGGTCCCAACGGACCCTCGTTGCCTCTAAACGCACCTTATTGGGCCATCATTGGTCTTAAACACAACTTATTGGTTACATACACACCTTATTGGGCTATCATTGGTCCCAACTGACCCTCGTTTCCCCTAAACACACCTTATTGGGCCATCATTGGTTCTAAACAGAACTTATTGGTTACATACATACCTTATTGGGACTCATTGGTCCCAACGGACCCTCGTTGCCCCTAAACACACCTTATTGGGCCATCATTGGTCCTAAACACAGCCTATTGGTTACATACACACCTTGTTAGGGCTCACTAGTCCCAACTGACCCTCGTTGCCCCCTAAACACAGCTTATTAGGCCATCATTGGTTCTAAACACAACTTATGGATTACATACACACCTTATCGGGACTTATTGGTCCCAACCGTCCCTCGTTGCCCCTAAACACGCCTTATTGGGCCATCATTGGTCCTAAACACAACTTATTGGTTACATACACACCTTATCGGGACTTATTGGTACCAACTGACCCTCGTTGGCCCTAAACACACTTATTAGGCCATCATTGGTCCTGAACACTACTTATTAGTTAAATACACACCTTATTGGGGCATCATTGGTCCTAAACACAACTTATTGGGCCATCATTGATCCTAAACACAACTTATTAGTTACATACACACTTTATTGGGCCATCATTGGTCCCAACTGAACCTCCTTGCCCCTAAACACACTTTATTGGTCCATCATTGGTCTTAAACACAACTTATTGGTTACATACACACCTTATTGGGCCATCATTGGTCCCAACTGACCCTCATTGCCCGTACACATACCTTATCATTGGAACTAAACATAACTTATTGGTTACATACACACCTTATTGGGACTCATTGGTCCCAACTGACCCTCGTTGCCCCTAAACACACCTTATTGGGCCAGCATTGGTCCTAAACACAATTTTTTGGTTACATACACACCTTATCGGGTCTCATTGGTCCCAACTGACCCTCGTTGCCCCTACACAAACCTTATCATTGGACCTAAACTCAACTTATTGGTTACATACACACCTTATTGGGACTCATTGGTCCTAACTTACCCTCGTTACCCCTAAACAGATGATATTGGGCCATCACTGGTCCTAAACACAACTTATTGATTACATACACACCTTATTGGGCTATCATTGGTCCCAACTGACCCTCGTTGCCCCTAAACACAATTTATTAGGCCATCATTGATCCTAAACACTACTTATTGGTTACATACACACCTTATTGGGCCATCATTGGGCCCAACGGACCCTCGTTGCCCCTAAACACACCTTATTGGGCCATCATTGATCCTAAACACAACTTATTAGTTACATACACACTTTATTTGGCCATCATTGGTCCCAACTGAATCTCGTTGCCCCTAAACACATTTTATTGGGCCATCATTGGTCTTAAACACAACTTATTGGTTACATACACACCTTATTGGGCCATCATTGGTCCCAACTGACCCTCGTTGCCCCTACACATACCTTATAATTGGAACTAAACACAACTTATTGGTTACATACACACCTTATTGGGACTCATTGGTCCCAACTGACCCTCGTTACCCCTAAACACACGATATTGGGCCATCATTGGTCCTAAACACAACTTATTGTTTACATACACACCTTATTGGGCTATCATTGGTCCCAACTGACCCTCGTTGCCCGTAAACACAACTTATTAGGCCATCATTGATCCTAAACAGTACTTATTGGTTACATACACACCTTATTGGGCGATCATTGGTCCCAACGGACCCTCGTTGCCTCTAAACGCACCTTATTGGGCCATCATTGGTCTTAAACACAACTTATTGGTTACATACACACCTTATTGGGCTATCATTGGTCCCAACTGACCCTCGTTTCCCCTAAACACACCTTATTGGGCCATCATTGGTTCTAAACAGAACTTATTGGTTACATACATACCTTATTGGGACTCATTGGTCCCAACTGACCCTCGTTGCCCCTAAACACACCTTATTGGGCCATCATTGGTCCTAAACACAGCCTATTGGTTACATACACACCTTGTTAGGGCTCACTAGTCCCAACTGACCCTCGTTGCCCCCTAAACACAGCTTATTAGGCCATCATTGGTTCTAAACACAACTTATGGATTACATACACACCTTATCGGGACTTATTGGTCCCAACCGTCCCTCGTTGCCCCTAAACACGCCTTATTGGGCCATCATTGGTCCTAAACACAACTTATTGGTTACATACACACCTTATCGGGACTTATTGGTACCAACTGACCCTCGTTGGCCCTAAACACACTTATTAGGCCATCATTGGTCCTGAACACTACTTATTGGTTAAATACACACCTTATTGGGGCATCATTGGTCCTAAACACAACTTATTGGGCCATCATTGATCCTAAACACAACTTATTAGTTACATACACACTTTATTGGGCCATCATTGGTCCCAACTGAACCTCCTTGCCCCTAAACACACTTTATTGGTCCATCATTGGTCTTAAACACAACTTATTGGTTACATACACACCTTATTGGGCCATCATTGGTCCCAACTGACCCTCATTGCCCGTACACATACCTTATCATTGGAACTAAACATAACTTATTGGTTACATACACACCTTATTGGGACTCATTGGTCGCAACTGACCCTCGTTGCCCCTAAACACACCTTATTGGGCCAGCATTGGTCCTAAACACAATTTTTTGGTTACATACACACCTTATTGGGACTCATTGGTCCCAACTGACCATCGTTGCCTCTTAACACACCTCATTGGGCCATCATTGGTCCTAAACACAACTTATTGGTTACACACACACCTTATCAGGACTCATTGGTCCCAACTGACCCTCGTTGCCCCTAAAGACACCTTATTGAGCCATCATTGGTCCTAAACACAACTTATTGGTTACATACACACCTTATCGGGACTCATTGGTCCCAACTGACCCTCGTTGCCCCTAAACACACCTTATTGGGCCATCATTGGTCTTAAACACAACTTATTGGTTACATACACCCCTTATCGGGTCTCATTGGTCCCAACTGACCCTCGTTGCCCCTACACACACCTTATCATTGGACCTAAACTCAACTTATTGGTTACATACACACCTTATTGGGACTCATTGGTCCCAACTGACCCTCGTTACCCCTAAACAGATGATATTGGGCCATCATTGGTCCTAAACACAACTTATTGGTTACATACACACCTTATTGGGCCATCATTGGGCCCAACGGACCCTTGTTGCCCCTAAACACACCTTATTGGGCCATCATTGGTCTTAAACACAACTTATTGGTTACATACACACCTTATTGGGCTATCATTGGTCCCAACTGACCCTCGTTTCCCCTAAACACACCTTATTGGGCCATCATTGGTTCTAAACAGAACTTATTGGTTACATACATACCTTATTGGGACTCATTGGTCCCAACTGACCCTCGTTGCCCCTAAACACACCTTATTGGGCCATCATTGGTCCTAAACACAGCCTATTGGTTACATACACACCTTGTTAGGGCTCACTAGTCCCAACTGACCCTCGTTGCCCCCTAAACACAGCTTATTAGGCCATCATTGGTTCTAAACACAACTTATGGATTACATACACACCTTATCGGGACTTATTGGTCCCAACCGTCCCTCGTTGCCCCTAAACACGCCTTATTGGGCCATCATTGGTCCTAAACACAACTTATTGGTTACATACACACCTTATCGGGACTTATTGGTACCAACTGACCCTCGTTGGCCCTAAACACACTTATTAGGCCATCATTGGTCCTGAACACTACTTATTGGTTAAATACACACCTTATTGGGGCATCATTGGTACTAAACACAACTTATTGGGCCATCATTGATCCTAAACACAACTTATTAGTTACATACACACTTTATTGGGCCATCATTGGTCCCAACTGAACCTCCTTGCCCCTAAACACACTTTATTGGTCCATCATTGGTCTTAAACACAACTTATTGGTTACATACACACCTTATTGGGCCATCATTGGTCCCAACTGACCCTCATTGCCCGTACACATACCTTATCATTGGAACTAAACATAACTTATTGGTTACATACACACCTTATTGGGACTCATTGGTCCCAACTGACCCTCGTTGCCCCTAAACACACCTTATTGGGCCAGCATTGGTCCTAAACACAATTTTTTGGTTACATACACACCTTATTGGGACTCATTGGTCCCAACTGACCATCGTTGCCTCTTAACACACCTCATTGGGCCATCATTGGTCCTAAACACAACTTATTGGTTACACACACACCTTATCAGGACTCATTGGTCCCAACTGACCCTCGTTGCCCCTAAAGACACCTTATTGAGCCATCATTGGTCCTAAACACAACTTATTGGTTACATACACACCTTATCGGGACTCATTGGTCCCAACTGACCCTCGTTGCCCCTAAACACACCTTATTGGGCCATCATTGGTCTTAAACACAACTTATTGGTTACATACACCCCTTATCGGGTCTCATTGGTCCCAACTGACCCTCGTTGCCCCTACACACACCTTATCATTGGACCTAAACTCAACTTATTGGTTACATACACACCTTATTGGGACTCATTGGTCCCAACTGACCCTCGTTACCCCTAAACAGATGATATTGGGCCATCTTTGGTCCTAAACACAACTTATTGATTACATACACACCTTATTGGGCTATCATTGGTCCCAACTGACCCTCGTTGCCCCTAAACACAATTTATTAGGCCATCATTGATCCTAAACACAACTTATTGGTTACATACACACCTTATTGGGCCATCATTGGGCCCAACGGACCCTTGTTGCCCCTAAACACACCTTATTGGGCCATCATTGATCCTAAACACAACTTATTAGTTACATACACACTTTATTGGGCCATCATTGGTCTTAAACACAACTTATTGGTTACATACACACATTATTGGGCCATCATTGGTCCCAACTGACCCTCGTTGCCCCTACACATACCTTATCATTGGAACTAAACATAACTTATTGGTTACATACACACCTTATCAGGACTCATTGGTCCCAACTGACCCTCGTTGCCCCTAAACACACCTTATTAAGCCATCATTGGTCCTAAACACAACTTATTGGTTACATACACACCTTATCGGGACTCATTGGTCACAACTGACCCTCGTTGGTCCTAAACACAGCCTATTGGTTACATACACACCTTGTTAGGGCTCACTAGTCCCAACTGACCCTCGTTGCCCCCTAAACACAGCTTATTAGGCCATCATTGGTTCTAAACACAACTTATGGATTACATACACACCTTATCGGGACTTATTGGTCCCAACCGTCCCTCGTTGCCCCTAAACACGCCTTATTGGGCCATCATTGGTCCTAAACACAACTTATTGGTTACATACACACCTTATCGGGACTTATTGGTACCAACTGACCCTCGTTGGCCCTAAACACACTTATTAGGCCATCATTGGTCCTGAACACTACTTATTGGTTAAATACACACCTTATTGGGGCATCATTGGTCCTAAACACAACTTATTGGGCCATCATTGATCCTAAACACAACTTATTAGTTACATACACACTTTATTGGGCCATCATTGGTCCCAACTGAACCTCCTTGCCCCTAAACACACTTTATTGGTCCATCATTGGTCTTAAACACAACTTATTGGTTACATACACACCTTATTGGGCCATCATTGGTCCCAACTGACCCTCATTGCCCGTACACATACCTTATCATTGGAACTAAACATAACTTATTGGTTACATACACACCTTATTGGGACTCATTGGTCCCAACTGACCCTCGTTGCCCCTAAACACACCTTATTGGGCCAGCATTGGTCCTAAACACAATTTTTTGGTTACATACACACCTTATTGGGACTCATTGGTCCCAACTGACCATCGTTGCCTCTTAACACACCTCATTGGGCCATCATTGGTCCTAAACACAACTTATTGGTTACACACACACCTTATCAGGACTCATTGGTCCCAACTGACCCTCGTTGCCCCTAAAGACACCTTATTGAGCCATCATTGGTCCTAAACACAACTTATTGGTTACATACACACCTTATCGGGACTCATTGGTCCCAACTGACCCTCGTTGCCCCTAAACACACCTTATTGGGCCATCATTGGTCTTAAACACAACTTATTGGTTACATACACCCCTTATCGGGTCTCATTGGTCCCAACTGACCCTCGTTGCCCCTACACACACCTTATCATTGGACCTAAACTCAACTTATTGGTTACATACACACCTTATTGGGACTCATTGGTCCCAACTGACCCTCGTTACCCCTAAACAGATGATATTGGGCCATCATTGGTCCTAAACACAACTTATTGATTACATACACACCTTATTGGGCTATCATTGGTCCCAACTGACCCTCGTTGCCCCTAAACACAATTTATTAGGCCATCATTGATCCTAAACACAACTTATTGGTTACATACACACCTTATTGGGCCATCATTGGGCCCAACGGACCCTTGTTGCCCCTAAACACACCTTATTGGGCCATCATTGATCCTAAACACAACTTATTAGTTACATACACACTTTATTGGGCCATCATTGGTCCCAACTGAACCTCGTTGCCCCTAAACACATTTTATTGGGCCATCATTGGTCTTAAACACAACTTATTGGTTACATACACACATTATTGGGCCATCATTGGTCCCAACTGACCCTCGTTGCCCCTACACATACCTTATCATTGGAACTAAACATAACTTATTGGTTACATACACACCTTATCAGGACTCATTGGTCCCAACTGACCCTCGTTGCCCCTAAACACACCTTATTAAGCCATCATTGGTCCTAAACACAACTTATTGGTTACATACACACCTTATCGGGACTCATTGGTCACAACTGACCCTCGTTGCCCCTAAACACACCTTATTGGGCCATCATTGGTCTTAAACACAACTTATTGGTTACATACACCCCTTATCGGGTCTCATTGGTTCCAACTGACCCTCGTTGCCCCTACACACACCTTATCATTGGACCTAAACACAACTTATTGGTTACATACACACCTTATTGGGACTCATTGGTCCTAACTGACCCTCGTTGCCTCTTAACACACCTTATTGGGCCATCATTGGTCCTAAACACAACTTATTGGTTACATACACACCTTATCAGGACTCATTGGTCCCAACTGACCCTCGTTGCCCCTAAACACACCTTATTGAGCCATCATTGGTCCTAAACACAACTTATTGGTTACATACACACCTTATCGGGACTCATTGGTCCCAACTGACCCTCGTTGCCCCTAAACACACCTTATTGGGCCATCATTGGTCTTAAACACAACTTATTGGTTACATACACCCCTTATAGGGTCTCATTGGTCCCAACTGACCCTCGTTGCTCCTACACACACCTTATCATTGGTCCTAAACATAACTTATTGGTTACATACACACCTTATCAGGACTCATTGGTCCCAACTGACCCTCGTTGCCCCTAAACACACCTTATTAAGCCATCATTGGTCCTAAACACAACTTATTGGTTACATACACACCTTATCGGGACTCATTGGTCACAACTGACCCTCGTTGCCCCTAAACACACCTTATTGGGCCATCATTGGTCTTAAACACAACTTATTGGTTACATACACCCCTTATCGGGTCTCATTGGTTCCAACTGACCCTCGTTGCCCCTACACACACCTTATCATTGGACCTAAACACAACTTATTGGTTACATACACACCTTATTGGGACTCATTGGTCCTAACTGACCCTCGTTGCCCCTAAACACAATTTATTAGGCCATCATTGATCCTAAACACTACTTATTGGTTACATACACACCTTATTGGGCCATCATTGGTCCCAACGGACCCTCGTTTCCCTATACACACCTTATTGGCCATCATTGGTCTTAAATGCAACTTATTGGTTATATACACACCTTATTAGGCCATCATTGATCCCAATTGACCCTCGTTGCCCCTAAACGCACCTTTATGGGCCATTATTGGTCCTAAACAAAACTTATTGTTTACATACAGACCTTATTGGGACTTCTTGGTCCCAAATGACCCTCGTTTCCCCTAAACACAACTTATTGGGCCATCATTGGTTCTAAACAGAACTTATTGGTTACATACATACCTTATTGGGACTCATTGGTCCCAACTGACCCTCGTTGCCCCTAAACACACCTTATTGGGCCATCATTGGTCCTAAACACAGCCTATTGGTTACATACACACCTTATTAGGGCTCACTGGTCCCAGCTGACCCTCGTTACCCCTAAACACAGCTTATTAGGCCATCATTGGTTCTAAACACAACTTATGGATTACATACACACCTTATCGGGACTTATTGGTCCCAATTGACCCTCGTTGCCCCTAAACACACCTTATTGGGCCATCATTGGTCCTAAACACAACTTATTGGTTACATACACACCTTATCGGGACTCATTGGTACCAACTGACCCTCGTTGGCCCTAAACACACTTATTAGGCCATCATTGGTCCTGAACACTACTTATTGGTTAAATACACACCTTATTGGGGCATCATTGGTCTCAACTGACTCTCGTTGCCCCTAAACACACCTTATTGGGCTATCATTGATCCTAAACACAACTTATTAGTTACATACACACTTTATTGGGCCAACATTGGTCCCAACTGAACCTCGTTGCCCCTAAACACACTTTATTGGGCCATCATTGGTCTTAAACACAACTTATTGGTTACATACACACCTTATTGGGCCATTATTGGTCCCAACTGACCCTCGTTGACCCTACACATACCTTATCATTGGAACTAAACACAACTTATTGGTTACATACACACCTTATTGGGACTCATTGGTCCCAACTGACCCTCGTTGCCCCTAAACACACCTTATTGGGCCAGCATTGGTCCTAAACACAATTTTTTGGTTACAAACACACCTTATTGGGACTCATTGGTCCAAACTGACCATCGTTGCCTCTTAACACACCTTATTGGGCCATCATTGGTCCTAAACAAAACTTATTGGTTACATACACACCTTATCAGGACTCATTGGTCCCAACTGACCCTTGTTGCCCCTAAACACACCTTATTGAGCCATCATTGGTCCTAAACACAACTTATTGGTTACATACACACCTTATCGGGACTCATTGGTCCCAACTGACCCTCGTTGCCCCTAAACACACCTTATTGGGCCATCATTGGTCTTAAACACAACTTATTGGTTACATACACCCCTTATAGGGTCTCATTGGTCCCAACTGACCCTCGTTGCTCCTACACACACCTTATCATTGGTCCTAAACATAACTTATTGGTTACATACACACCTTATCAGGACTCATTGGTCCCAACTGACCCTCGTTGCCCCTAAACACACCTTATTAAGCCATCATTGGTCCTAAACACAACTTATTGGTTACATACACACCTTATCGGGACTCATTGGTCCCAACTGACCCTCGTTGCCCCTAAACACACCTTATTGGGCCATCATTGGTCTTAAACACAACTTATTGGTTACATACACCCCTTATCGGGTCTCATTGGTTCCAACTGACCCTCGTTGCCCCTACACACACCTTATCATTGGACCTAAACACAACTTATTGGTTACATACACACCTTATTGGGACTCATTGGTCCTAACTGACCCTCGTTGCCCCTAAACACAATTTATTAGGCCATCATTGATCCTAAACACTACTTATTGGTTACATACACACCTTATTGGGCCATCATTGGTCCCAACGGACCCTCGTTTCCCTATACACACCTTATTGGCCATCATTGGTCTTAAATGCAACTTATTGGTTATATACACACCTTATTAGGCCATCATTGATCCCAATTGACCCTCGTTGCCCCTAAACGCACCTTTATGGGCCATTATTGGTCCTAAACAAAACTTATTGTTTACATACAGACCTTATTGGGACTTCTTGGTCCCAAATGACCCTCGTTTCCCCTAAACACAACTTATTGGGCCATCATTGGTTCTAAACAGAACTTATTGGTTACATACATACCTTATTGGGACTCATTGGTCCCAACTGACCCTCGTTGCCCCTAAACACACCTTATTGGGCCATCATTGGTCCTAAACACAGCCTATTGGTTACATACACACCTTATTAGGGCTCACTGGTCCCAGCTGACCCTCGTTACCCCTAAACACAGCTTATTAGGCCATCATTGGTTCTAAACACAACTTATGGATTACATACACACCTTATCGGGACTTATTGGTCCCAATTGACCCTCGTTGCCCCTAAACACACCTTATTGGGCCATCATTGGTCCTAAACACAACTTATTGGTTACATACACACCTTATCGGGACTCATTGGTACCAACTGACCCTCGTTGGCCCTAAACACACTTATTAGGCCATCATTGGTCCTGAACACTACTTATTGGTTAAATACACACCTTATTGGGGCATCATTGGTCTCAACTGACTCTCGTTGCCCCTAAACACACCTTATTGGGCTATCATTGATCCTAAACACAACTTATTAGTTACATACACACTTTATTGGGCCAACATTGGTCCCAACTGAACCTCGTTGCCCCTAAACACACTTTATTGGGCCATCATTGGTCTTAAACACAACTTATTGGTTACATACACACCTTATTGGGCCATTATTGGTCCCAACTGACCCTCGTTGACCCTACACATACCTTATCATTGGAACTAAACACAACTTATTGGTTACATACACACCTTATTGGGACTCATTGGTCCCAACTGACCCTCGTTGCCCCTAAACACACCTTATTGGGCCAGCATTGGTCCTAAACACAATTTTTTGGTTACAAACACACCTTATTGGGACTCATTGGTCCAAACTGACCATCGTTGCCTCTTAACACACCTTATTGGGCCATCATTGGTCCTAAACAAAACTTATTGGTTACATACACACCTTATCAGGACTCATTGGTCCCAACTGACCCTTGTTGCCCCTAAACACACCTTATTGAGCCATCATTGGTCCTAAACACAACTTATTGGTTACATACACACCTTATCGGGACTCATTGGTCCCAACTGACCCTCGTTGCCCCTAAACACACCTTATTGGGCCATCATTGGTCTTAAACACAACTTATTGGTTACATACACCCCTTATAGGGTCTCATTGGTCCCAACTGACCCTCGTTGCTCCTACACACACCTTATCATTGGTCCTAAACATAACTTATTGGTTACATACACACCTTATCAGGACTCATTGGTCCCAACTGACCCTCGTTGCCCCTAAACACACCTTATTAAGCCATCATTGGTCCTAAACACAACTTATTGGTTACATACACACCTTATCGGGACTCATTGGTCCCAACTGACCCTCGTTGCCCCTAAACACACCTTATTGGGCCATCATTGGTCTTAAACACAACTTATTGGTTACATACACCCCTTATCGGGTCTCATTGGTTCCAACTGACCCTCGTTGCCCCTACACACACCTTATCATTGGACCTAAACACAACTTATTGGTTACATACACACCTTATTGGGACTCATTGGTCCTAACTGACCCTCGTTGCCCCTAAACACAATTTATTAGGCCATCATTGATCCTAAACACTACTTATTGGTTACATACACACCTTATTGGGCCATCATTGGTCCCAACGGACCCTCGTTTCCCTAAACACACCTTATTGGCCATCATTGGTCTTAAATGCAACTTATTGGTTATATACACACCTTATTAGGCCATCATTGATCCCAATTGACCCTCGTTGCCCCTAAACGCACCTTTATGGGCCATTATTGGTCCTAAACAAAACTTATTGTTTACATACAGACCTTATTGGGACTTCTTGGTCCCAAATGACCCTCGTTTCCCCTAAACACAACTTATTGGGCCATCATTGGTTCTAAACAGAACTTATTGGTTACATACATACCTTATTGGGACTCATTGGTCCCAACTGACCCTCGTTGCCCCTAAACACACCTTATTGGGCCATCATTGGTCCTAAACACAGCCTATTGGTTACATACACACCTTATTAGGGCTCACTGGTCCCAGCTGACCCTCGTTACCCCTAAACACAGCTTATTAGGCCATCATTGGTTCTAAACACAACTTATGGATTACATACACACCTTATCGGGACTTATTGGTCCCAATTGACCCTCGTTGCCCCTAAACACACCTTATTGGGCCATCATTGGTCCTAAACACAACTTATTGGTTACATACACACCTTATCGGGACTCATTGGTACCAACTGACCCTCGTTGGCCCTAAACACACTTATTAGGCCATCATTGGTCCTGAACACTACTTATTGGTTAAATACACACCTTATTGGGGCATCATTGGTCTCAACTGACTCTCGTTGCCCCTAAACACACCTTATTGGGCTATCATTGATCCTAAACACAACTTATTAGTTACATACACACTTTATTGGGCCAACATTGGTCCCAACTGAACCTCGTTGCCCCTAAACACACTTTATTGGGCCATCATTGGTCTTAAACACAACTTATTGGTTACATACACACCTTATTGGGCCATTATTGGTCCCAACTGACCCTCGTTGACCCTACACATACCTTATCATTGGAACTAAACACAACTTATTGGTTACATACACACCTTATTGGGACTCATTGGTCCCAACTGACCCTCGTTGCCCCTAAACACACCTTATTGGGCCAGCATTGGTCCTAAACACAATTTTTTGGTTACAAACACACCTTATTGGGACTCATTGGTCCAAACTGACCATCGTTGCCTCTTAACACACCTTATTGGGCCATCATTGGTCCTAAACAAAACTTATTGGTTACATACACACCTTATCAGGACTCATTGGTCCCAACTGACCCTTGTTGCCCCTAAACACACCTTATTGAGCCATCATTGGTCCTAAACACAACTTATTGGTTACATACACACCTTATCGGGACTCATTGGTCCCAACTGACCCTCGTTGCCCCTAAACACACCTTATTGGGCCATCATTGGTCTTAAACACAACTTATTGGTTACATACACCCCTTATAGGGTCTCATTGGTCCCAACTGACCCTCGTTGCTCCTACACACACCTTATCATTGGTCCTAAACATAACTTATTGGTTACATACACACCTTATCAGGACTCATTGGTCCCAACTGACCCTCGTTGCCCCTAAACACACCTTATTAAGCCATCATTGGTCCTAAACACAACTTATTGGTTACATACACACCTTATCGGGACTCATTGGTCCCAACTGACCCTCGTTGCCCCTAAACACACCTTATTGGGCCATCATTGGTCTTAAACACAACTTATTGGTTACATACACCCCTTATCGGGTCTCATTGGTTCCAACTGACCCTCGTTGCCCCTACACACACCTTATCATTGGACCTAAACACAACTTATTGGTTACATACACACCTTATTGGGACTCATTGGTCCTAACTGACCCTCGTTGCCCCTAAACACAATTTATTAGGCCATCATTGATCCTAAACACTACTTATTGGTTACATACACACCTTATTGGGCCATCATTGGTCCCAACGGACCCTCGTTTCCCTATACACACCTTATTGGCCATCATTGGTCTTAAATGCAACTTATTGGTTATATACACACCTTATTAGGCCATCATTGATCCCAATTGACCCTCGTTGCCCCTAAACGCACCTTTATGGGCCATTATTGGTCCTAAACAAAACTTATTGTTTACATACAGACCTTATTGGGACTTCTTGGTCCCAAATGACCCTCGTTTCCCCTAAACACAACTTATTGGGCCATCATTGGTTCTAAACAGAACTTATTGGTTACATACATACCTTATTGGGACTCATTGGTCCCAACTGACCCTCGTTGCCCCTAAACACACCTTATTGGGCCATCATTGGTCCTAAACACAGCCTATTGGTTACATACACACCTTATTAGGGCTCACTGGTCCCAGCTGACCCTCGTTACCCCTAAACACAGCTTATTAGGCCATCATTGGTTCTAAACACAACTTATGGATTACATACACACCTTATCGGGACTTATTGGTCCCAATTGACCCTCGTTGCCCCTAAACACACCTTATTGGGCCATCATTGGTCCTAAACACAACTTATTGGTTACATACACACCTTATCGGGACTCATTGGTACCAACTGACCCTCGTTGGCCCTAAACACACTTATTAGGCCATCATTGGTCCTGAACACTACTTATTGGTTAAATACACACCTTATTGGGGCATCATTGGTCTCAACTGACTCTCGTTGCCCCTAAACACACCTTATTGGGCTATCATTGATCCTAAACACAACTTATTAGTTACATACACACTTTATTGGGCCAACATTGGTCCCAACTGAACCTCGTTGCCCCTAAACACACTTTATTGGGCCATCATTGGTCTTAAACACAACTTATTGGTTACATACACACCTTATTGGGCCATTATTGGTCCCAACTGACCCTCGTTGACCCTACACATACCTTATCATTGGAACTAAACACAACTTATTGGTTACATACACACCTTATTGGGACTCATTGGTCCCAACTGACCCTCGTTGCCCCTAAACACACCTTATTGGGCCAGCATTGGTCCTAAACACAATTTTTTGGTTACAAACACACCTTATTGGGACTCATTGGTCCAAACTGACCATCGTTGCCTCTTAACACACCTTATTGGGCCATCATTGGTCCTAAACAAAACTTATTGGTTACATACACACCTTATCAGGACTCATTGGTCCCAACTGACCCTTGTTGCCCCTAAACACACCTTATTGAGCCATCATTGGTCCTAAACACAACTTATTGGTTACATACACACCTTATCGGGACTCATTGGTCCCAACTGACCCTCGTTGCCCCTAAACACACCTTATTGGGCCATCATTGGTCTTAAACACAACTTATTGGTTACATACACCCCTTATAGGGTCTCATTGGTCCCAACTGACCCTCGTTGCTCCTACACACACCTTATCATTGGTCCTAAACATAACTTATTGGTTACATACACACCTTATCAGTACTCATTGGTCGCAACTGACCCTCGTTGCCCCTAAACACACCTTATTAAGCCATCATTGGTCCTAAACACAACTTATTGGTTACATACACACCTTATCGGGACTCATTGGTCCCAACTGACCCTCGTTGCCCCTAAACACACCTTATTGGGCCATCATTGGTCTTAAACACAACTTATTGGTTACATACACCCCTTATCGGGTCTCATTGGTTCCAACTGACCCTCGTTGCCCCTACACACACCTTATCATTGGACCTAAACACAACTTATTGGTTACATACACACCTTATTGGGACTCATTGGTCCTAACTGACCCTCGTTGCCCCTAAACACAATTTATTAGGCCATCATTGATCCTAAACACTACTTATTGGTTACATACACACCTTATTGGGCCATCATTGGTCCCAACGGACCCTCGTTTCCCTAAACACACCTTATTGGCCATCATTGGTCTTAAATGCAACTTATTGGTTATATACACACCTTATTAGGCCATCATTGATCCCAATTGACCCTCGTTGCCCCTAAACGCACCTTTATGGGCCATTATTGGTCCTAAACAAAACTTATTGTTTACATACAGACCTTATTGGGACTTCTTGGTCCCAAATGACCCTCGTTTCCCCTAAACACAACTTATTGGGCCATCATTGGTTCTAAACAGAACTTATTGGTTACATACATACCTTATTGGGACTCATTGGTCCCAACTGACCCTCGTTGCCCCTAAACACACCTTATTGGGCCATCATTGGTCCTAAACACAGCCTATTGGTTACATACACACCTTATTAGGGCTCACTGGTCCCAGCTGACCCTCGTTACCCCTAAACACAGCTTATTAGGCCATCATTGGTTCTAAACACAACTTATGGATTACATACACACCTTATCGGGACTTATTGGTCCCAACCGTCCCTCGTTGCCCCTAAACACACCTTATTGGGCCATCATTGGTCCTAAACACAACTTATTGGTTACATACACACCTTATCGGGACTCATTGGTACCAACTGACCCTCGTTGGCCCTAAACACACTTATTAGGCCATCATTGGTCCTGAACACTACTTATTGGTTAAATACACACCTTATTGGGGCATCATTGGTCTCAACTGACTCTCGTTGCCCCTAAACACACCTTATTGGGCTATCATTGATCCTAAACACAACTTATTAGTTACATACACACTTTATTGGGCCATCATTGGTCCCAACTGAACCTCGTTGCCCCTAAACACACTTTATTGGGCCATCATTGGTCTTAAACACAACTTATTGGTTACATACACACCTTATTGGGCCATTATTGGTCCCAACTGACCCTCGTTGACCCTACACATACCTTATCATTGGAACTAAACACAACTTATTGGTTACATACACACCTTATTGGGACTCATTGGTCCCAACTGACCCTCGTTGCCCCTAAACACACCTTATTGGGCCAGCATTGGTCCTAAACACATTTTTTTGGTTACAAACACACCTTATTGGGACTCATTGGTCCAAATTGACCATCGTTGCCTCTTAACACACCTTATTGGGCCATCATTGGTCCTAAACAAAACTTATTGGTTACATACACACCTTATCAGGACTCATTGGTCCCAACTGACCCGCGTTGCCCCTAAACACACCTTATTGAGCCATCATTGGTTCTAAACACAACTTATTGGTTACATACACACCTTATCGGGACTCATTGGTCCCAACTGACCCTCGTTGCCCCTAAACACACCTTATTGGGCTATCATTGGTCTTAAACACAACTTATTGGTTACATACACCCCTTATCGGGTCTCATTGGTCCCAATGGACCCTCGTTGCCCCTACACACACCTTATCATTGGACCTAAACACAACTTATTGGTTACATACACACCTTATTGGGACTCATTGGTCCCAACTGACCCTCGTTACCCCTAAACACATGATATTGGGCCATCATTGGTCCTAAACACAACTTATTGTTTACATACACACTTTATTGGGCTATCATTGGTCCCAACTGACCCTCGTTGCCCCTAAACACAATTTATTAGGCCATCATTGATCCTAAACACTACTTATTGGTTACATACACACCTTCTTGGCCCATCATTGGTCCCAACGGACCCTCGTTGCCCCTAAACACACCTTATTGGGCCATCATTGGTCTTAAACACAACTTATTGGTTACATACACACCTTATTAGGCCATCATTGATCCCAACTGACCCTCGTTGCCCCTTCACGCAACTTAATGGGCCATTATTGGTCCTAAACAAAATTATTGGTTACATACAGACCTTATTGGGATTTATTGGTCCCAACTGACCCTCGTTGCCCCTAAACACACCTTATTGGGCCATCATTGGTTCTAAACATACCCTATTGGCTACATTCACACCTTATTGGGACTCATTGGTCCCAACTGACCCTCGTTGCCCCTAAACACAGCTTATAAGGCCATCATTTGTTCTAAACACAACTTATGGGTTACATACACACCTTATCGGGACTTATTGGTCCCAACTGACCCTCGTTACCCCTAAACACACCTTATTGGGCCATCATTGGTCCTAAACACAACTTATTGGTTACATACACACCTTATCGGGACTCATTGGTCCCAACTGACCCTCGTTGGCCCTAAACACACTTATTAGGCCATCATTGGTCCTAAAAACAACTTATTGGTTACATACACACCTTATTGGGGCATCATTAGTCTCAAATGACCCTCGTTGCCCCTAAACACACCTTATTGGGTCATCATTGATCCTAAACACAACTTATTGGTTACATACACTCCATATTGGGCCATCATTGGTCCCAACTGACCCTCGTTGCCCCTAAACACACCTTATTGGGCCATCATTGGTCTTGAACACAACTTATTGGTTACATACACACCTATAGAACACTAATACGATCTTGCTAGTGCATGATTACAATCGGTTTTGAACACAACGAGGTAAATAAAGTTTTTTGTATTGATTATAGCTCGTAACAGAGAGAACAGAGAGTTTACAGGTTTACACCAGTGAAAACACATAGTTAAGAACGCTCAAACCTTAGAACTAGTTCTCTCAACAAGCTAAAACCTTTAAATAGGCAACTGGCCAGCGGACCAACTAACCAGCGTACCAGGTGGTCCGGCGTACCACCTGGTCCCAACTGACCCTCGTTGCCCCTAAACACACCTTATTGGGCCATCATTGGTCCTAAACACAACTTATTGGTTACATACACCCCTTATCGGGTCTCATTGGTGCCAACTGACCCTCATTGCCCCTACACACACCTTATCATTGGACCTAAACACAACTTATTGGTTACATACACACCTTATTGGGACTCATTGGTCCCAACTGACCCTCGTTACCCCTAAACACACGATATTGGGCCATCATTGGTCCTAAACACAACTTCTTGTTTACATACACACCTTATTGGGCTATCATTGGTCCCAACTGACCCTCGTTGCCCGTAAACACAACTTATTAGGCCATCATTGATCCTAAACACTACTTATTGGTTACATACACACCTTAGTGGGCCATCATTGGTCCCAACGGACCCTCGTTGCCCCTAAACACACCTTATTGGGCCATCATTGGTCTTAAACACAACTTATTGGTTACATACACACCTTATTGGGCTATCATTGGTCCCAACTGACCCTCGTTTCCCCTAAACACACCTTATTGGGCCATCATTGGTTCTAAACAGAACTTATTGGTTACATACATACCTTATTGGGACTCATGGGTCCCAACTGACCCTCGTTGCCCCTAAACACACCTTATTGGGCCACCATTGGTCCTAAACACAGCCTATTGGTTACATACACACCTTGTTAGGGCTCACTGGTCCCAGCTGACCCTCGTTGCCCCTAAACACGGCTTATTAGGCCATCATTGGTTCTAAACACAACTTATGGATTACATACACACCTTATCGGGACTTATTGGTCCCAACTGACCCGCGTTGCCCCAAAACACACCTTATTGGGCCATCATTGGTCCTAAACACAACTTATTAGTTACATACACACCTTATTAGGCCATCATTGATCCCAACTGACCCTCGTTGCCCCTTCACGCACCTTAATGGGCCATTATTGGTCCTAAACAAAATTTATTGGTTACATACAGACCTTATTGGGATTTATTGGTCCCAACTGACCCTCGTTGCCCCTAAACACACCTTATTGGGCCATCATTGGTTCTAAACATACCCTATTGGCTACATTCACACCTTATTGGGACTCATTGGTCCTAACTGACCCTCGTTGCCCCTAAACATAGCTTATAAGGCCATCATTGGTTCTAAACACAACTTATGGGTTACATACACACCTTATCGGGACTTATTGGTCCCAACTAACCCTCGTTACCCCTAAACACACCTTATTGGGCCATCATTGGTCCTAAACACTACTTATTGGTTACATACACACCTTATCGGGACTCATTGGTCCCAACTGACCCTTGTTGGCCCTAAACACACTTATTAGGCCATCATTGGTCCCAACTGACTCTCGTTTCCCCTAAACACACCTTATTGGGCCATCATTGGTTCTAAACAGAACTTATTGGTTACATACATACCTTATTGGGACTCATGGGTCCCAACTGACCCTCGTTGCCCCTAAACACACCTTATTGGGCCACCATTGGTCCTAAACACAGCCTATTGGTTACATACACACCTTGTTAGGGCTCACTGGTCCCAGCTGACCCTCGTTGCCCCTAAACACGGCTTATTAGGCCATCATTGGTTCTAAACACAACTTATGGATTACATACACACCTTATCGGGACTTATTGGTCCCAACTGACCCGCATTGCCCCAAAACACACCTTATTGGGCCATCATTGGTCCTAAACACAACTTATTGGTTACATACACACCTTATTAGGCCATCATTGATCCCAACTGACCCTCGTTGCCCCTTCACGCACCTTAATGGGCCATTATTGGTCCTAAACAAAATTTATTGGTTACATACAGACCTTATTGGGATTTATTGGTCCCAACTGACCCTCGTTGCCCCTAAACACACCTTATTGGGCCATCATTGGTTCTAAACATACCCTATTGGCTACATTCACACCTTATTGGGACTCATTGGTCCTAACTGACCCTCGTTGCCCCTAAACATAGCTTATAAGGCCATCATTGGTTCTAAACACAACTTATGGGTTACATACACACCTTATCGGGACTTATTGGTCCCAACTAACCCTCGTTACCCCTAAACACACCTTATTGGGCCATCATTGGTCCTAAACACAACTTATTGGTTACATACACACCTTATCGGGACTCATTGGTCCCAACTGACCCTTGTTGGCCCTAAACACACTTATTAGGCCATCATTGGTCCTAAAAACAACTTATTGGTTACATACACACCTTATTGGGGCATCATTAGTCTCAAATGACCCTCGTTGCCCCTAAACACACCTTATTGGGTCATCATTGATCCTAAACACAACTTATTGGTTACATACACACCTTATTGGGCCATCATTGGTCCCAACTGACCCTCGTTGCCCCTAAACACACCTTATTGGGCCATCATTGGTCTTGAACACAACTTATTGGTTACATACACACTTGTAGAACACTAATACGATCTTGCTAGTGCATGATTAGAATCGTTTTGAACACAACGAGGTAAATAAACTTTTTTGTATTGATTATAGCTCGTAATAGAGAGAACAGAGAGTTTACAGGTTTACACCAGTGAAAACACATAGTTAAGAACGCTCAAACCTTAGAACTAGTTCTCTCAACAAGCTAAAACCTTTAAATAGGCAACTGGCCAACGGACCAACTAACCAGCGTACCAGGTGGTCCAGCGTACCACCTGGTCCCAACTGACCCTCGTTGCCCCTAAACACACCTTATTGGGCCATCATTGGTCCTAAACACAACTTATTGGTTACATACACCCCTTATCGGGTCTCATTGGTCCCAACTGACCCTCATTTCCCCTACACACACCTTATCATTGGACCTAAACACAACTTATTGGTTACATACACACCTTATTGGGACTCATTGGTCCCAACTGACCCTCGTTACCCCTAAACACACGATATTGGGCCATCATTGGTCCTAAACACAACTTCTTGTTTACATACACACCTTATTGGGCTATCATTGGTCCCAACTGACCCTCGTTGCCCGTAAACACAACTTATTAGGCCATCATTGATCCTAAACACTACTTATTGGTTACATACACACCTTATTGGGCCATCATTGGTCCCAACGGACCCTCGTTGCCCCTAAACACACCTTATTGGGCCATCATTGGTCTTAAACACAACTTATTGGTTACATACACACCTTATTGGGCTATCATTGGTCCCAACTGATCCTCGTTTCCCCTAAACACACCTTATTGGGCCATCATTGGTTCTAAACAGAACTTATTGGTTACATACATACCTTATTGGGACTCATGGGTCCCAACTGACCCTCGTTGCCCCTAAACACACCTTATTGGGCTATCATTGGTCCTAAACACAGCCTATTGGTTACATACACACCTTGTTAGGGCTCACTGGTCCCAGCTGACCCTCGTTGCCCCTAAACACGGCTTATTAGGCCATCATTGGTTCTAAACACAACTTATGGATTACATACACACCTTATCGGGACTTATTGGTCCCAACTGACCCGCGTTGCCCCAAAACACACCTTATTGGGCCATCATTGGTCCTAAACACAACTTATTAGTTACATACACACCTTATTAGGCCATCATTGATCCCAACTGACCCTCGTTGCCCCTTCACGCACCTTAATGGGCCATTATTGGTCCTAAACAAAATTTATTGGTTACATACAGACCTTATTGGGATTTATTGGTCCCAACTGACCCTCGTTGCCCCTAAACACACCTTATTGGGCCATCATTGGTTCTAAACATACCCTATTGGCTACATTCACACCTTATTGGGACTCATTGGTCCTAACTGACCCTCGTTGCCCCTAAACATAGCTTATAAGGCCATCATTGGTTCTAAACACAACTTATGGGTTACATACACACCTTATCGGGACTTATTGGTCCCAACTAACCCTCGTTACCCCTAAACACACCTTATTGGGCCATCATTGGTCCTAAACACTACTTATTGGTTACATACACACCTTATCGGGACTCATTGGTCCCAACTGACCCTTGTTGGCCCTAAACACACTTATTAGGCCATCATTGGTCCCAACTGACCCTCGTTTCCCCTAAACACACCTTATTGGGCCATCATTGGTTCTAAACAGAACTTATTGGTTACATACATACCTTATTGGGACTCATGGGTCCCAACTGACCCTCGTTGCCCCTAAACACACCTTATTGGGCCACCATTGGTCCTAAACACAGCCTATTGGTTACATACACACCTTGTTAGGGCTCACTGGTCCCAGCTGACCCTCGTTGCCCCTAAACACGGCTTATTAGGCCATCATTGGTTCTAAACACAACTTATGGATTACATACACACCTTATCGGGACTTATTGGTCCCAACTGACCCGCATTGCCCCAAAACACACCTTATTGGGCCATCATTGGTCCTAAACACAACTTATTGGTTACATACACACCTTATTAGGCCATCATTGATCCCAACTGACCCTCGTTGCCCCTTCACGCACCTTAATGGGCCATTATTGGTCCTAAACAAAATTTATTGGTTACATACAGACCTTATTGGGATTTATTGGTCCCAACTGACCCTCGTTGCCCCTAAACACACCTTATTGGGCCATCATTGGTTCTAAACATACCCTATTGGCTACATTCACACCTTATTGGGACTCATTGGTCCTAACTGACCCTCGTTGCCCCTAAACATAGCTTATAAGGCCATCATTGGTTCTAAACACAACTTATGGGTTACATACACACCTTATCGGGACTTATTGGTCCCAACTAACCCTCGTTACCCCTAAACACACCTTATTGGGCCATCATTGGTCCTAAACACTACTTATTGGTTACATACACACCTTATCGGGACTCATTGGTCCCAACTGACCCTTGTTGGCCCTAAACACACTTATTAGGCCATCATTGGTCCCAACTGACCCTCGTTTCCCCTAAACACACCTTATTGGGCCATCATTGGTTCTAAACAGAACTTATTGGTTACATACATACCTTATTGGGACTCATGGGTCCCAACTGACCCTCGTTGCCCCTAAACACACCTTATTGGGCCACCATTGGTCCTAAACACAGCCTATTGGTTACATACACACCTTGTTAGGGCTCACTGGTCCCAGCTGACCCTCGTTGCCCCTAAACACGGCTTATTAGGCCATCATTGGTTCTAAACACAACTTATGGATTACATACACACCTTATCGGGACTTATTGGTCCCAACTGACCCGCATTGCCCCAAAACACACCTTATTGGGCCATCATTGGTCCTAAACACAACTTATTGGTTACATACACACCTTATTAGGCCATCATTGATCCCAACTGACCCTCGTTGCCCCTTCACGCACCTTAATGGGCCATTATTGGTCCTAAACAAAATTTATTGGTTACATACAGACCTTATTGGGATTTATTGGTCCCAACTGACCCTCGTTGCCCCTAAACACACCTTATTGGGCCATCATTGGTTCTAAACATACCCTATTGGCTACATTCACACCTTATTGGGACTCATTGGTCCTAACTGACCCTCGTTGCCCCTAAACATAGCTTATAAGGCCATCATTGGTTCTAAACACAACTTATGGGTTACATACACACCTTATCGGGACTTATTGGTCCCAACTAACCCTCGTTACCCCTAAACACACCTTATTGGGCCATCATTGGTCCTAAACACAACTTATTGGTTACATACACACCTTATCGGGACTCATTGGTCCCAACTGACCCTTGTTGGCCCTAAACACACTTATTAGGCCATCATTGGTCCTAAAAACAACTTATTGGTTACATACACACCTTATTGGGGCATCATTAGTCTCAAATGACCCTCGTTGCCCCTAAACACACCTTATTGGGTCATCATTGATCCTAAACACAACTTATTGGTTACATACACACCTTATTGGGCCATCATTGGTCCCAAGTGACCCTCGTTGCCCCTAAACACACCTTATTGGGCCATCATTGGTCTTGAACACAACTTATTGGTTACATACACACTTGTAGAACACTAATACGATCTTGCTAGTGCATGATTAGAATCGGTTTTGAACACAACGAGGTAAATAAACTTTTTTGTATTGATTATAGCTCGTAATAGAGAGAACAGAGAGTTTACAGGTTTACACCAGTGAAAACACATAGTTAAGAACGCTCAAACCTTAGAACTAGTTCTCTCAACAAGCTAAAACCTTTAAATAGGCAACTGGCCAACGGACCAACTAACCAGCGTACCAGGTGGTCCAGCGTACCACCTGGTCCCAACTGACCCTCGTTGCCCCTAAACACACCTTATTGGGCCATCATTGGTCCTAAACACAACTTATTGGTTACATACACCCCTTATCGGGTCTCATTGGTCCCAACTGACCCTCATTGCCCCTACACACACCTTATCATTGGACCTAAACACAACTTATTGGTTACATACACACCTTATTGGGACTCATTGGTCCCAACTGACCCTCGTTACCCCTAAACACACGATATTGGGCCATCATTGGTCCTAAACACAACTTCTTGTTTACATACACACCTTATTGGGCTATCATTGGTCCCAACTGACCCTCGTTGCCCGTAAACACAACTTATTAGGCCATCATTGATCCTAAACACTACTTATTGGTTACATACACACCTTATTGGGCCATCATTGGTCCCAACGGACCCTCGTTGCCCCTAAACACACCTTATTGGGCCATCATTGGTCTTAAACACAACTTATTGGTTACATACACACCTTATTGGGCTATCATTGGTCCCAACTGACCCTCGTTTCCCCTAAACACACCTTATTGGGCCATCATTGGTTTCTAAACAGAACTTATTGGTTACATACATACCTTATTGGGACTCATGGGTCCCAACTGACCCTCGTTGCCCCTAAACACACCTTATTGGGCTATCATTGGTCCTAAACACAGCCTATTGGTTACATACACACCTTGTTAGGGCTCACTGGTCCCAACTGACCCTCGTTGCCCCTAAACACGGCTTATTAGGCCATCATTGGTTCTAAACACAACTTATGGATTACATACACACCTTATCGGGACTTATTGGTCCCAACTGACCCGCGTTGCCCCAAAACACACCTTATTGGGCCATCATTGGTCCTAAACACAACTTATTGGTTACATACACACCTTATTAGGCCACCATTGATCCCAACTGACCCTCGTTGCCCCTTCACGCACCTTAAAGGGCCATTATTGGTCCTAAACAAAATTTATTGGTTACATACAGACCTTATTGGGACTCATGGGTCCCAACTGACCCTCGTTGCCCCTAAACACACCTTATTGGGCCATCATTGGTTCTAAACATACCCTATTGGCTACATTCACACCTTATTGGGACTCATTGGTCCCAACTGACCCTCGTTGCCCCTAAACACAGCTTATAAGGCCATCATTTGTTCTAAACACAACTTATGGGTTACATACACACCTTATCGGGACTTATTGGTCCCAACTGACCCTCGTTACCCCTAAACACACCTTATTGGGCCATCATTGGTCCTAAACACAACTTATTGGTTACATACACACCTTATTGGGTCATCATTGATCCTAAACACAACTTATTGGTTACATACACACCTTATTGGGCCATCATTGGTCCCAACTGACCCTCGTTGCCCCTAAACACACCTTATTGGGCCATCATTGGTCTTGAACACAACTTATTGGTTACATACACACCTGTAGAACACTAATACGATCTTGCTAGTGCATGATTAGAATCGGTTTTGAACACAACGAGGTAAATAAACTTTTTTGTATTGATTATAGCTCGTAATAGAGAGAACAGAGAGTTTACAGGTTTACACCAGTGAAAACACATAGTTAAGAACGCTCAAACCTTAGAACTAGTTCTCTCAACAAGCTAAAACCTTTAAATAGGCAACTGGCCAACGGACCAACTAACCAGCGTACCAGGTGGTCCAGCGTACCACCTGGTCCCAACTGACCCTCGTTGCCCCTAAACACACCTTATTGGGCCATCATTGGTCCTAAACACAACTTATTGGTTACATACACCCCTTATCGGGTCTCATTGGTCCCAACTGACCCTCATTGCCCCTACACACACCTTATCATTGGACCTAAACACAACTTATTGGTTACATACACACCTTATTGGGACTCATTGGTCCCAACTGACCCTCGTTACCCCTAAACACACGATATTGGGCCATCATTGGTCCTAAACACAACTTCTTGTTTACATACACACCTTATTGGGCTATCATTGGTCCCAACTGACCCTCGTTGCCCGTAAACACAACTTATTAGGCCATCATTGATCCTAAACACTACTTATTGGTTACATACACACCTTATTGGGCCATCATTGGTCCCAACGGACCCTCGTTGCCCCTAAACACACCTTATTGGGCCATCATTGGTCTTAAACACAACTTATTGGTTACATACACACCTTATTGGGCTATCATTGGTCCCAACTGACCCTCGTTTCCCCTAAACACACCTTATTGGGCCATCATTGGTTCTAAACAGAACTTATTGGTTACATACATACCTTATTGGGACTCATGGGTCCCAACTGACCCTCGTTGCCCCTAAACACACCTTATTGGGCTATCATTGGTCCTAAACACAACCTATTGGTTACATACACACCTTGTTAGGGCTCACTGGTCCCAACTGACCCTCGTTGCCCCTAAACACGGCTTATTAGGCCATCATTGGTTCTAAACACAACTTATGGATTACATACACACCTTATCGGGACTTATTGGTCCCAACTGACCCGCGTTGCCCCAAAACACACCTTATTGGGCCATCATTGGTCCTAAACACAACTTATTGGTTACATACACACCTTATTAGGCCACCATTGATCCCAACTGACCCTCGTTGCCCCTTCACGCACCTTAAAGGGCCATTATTGGTCCTAAACAAAATTTATTGGTTACATACAGACCTTATTGGGACTCATGGGTCCCAACTGACCCTCGTTGCCCCTAAACACACCTTATTGGGCCATCATTGGTTCTAAACATACCCTATTGGCTACATTCACACCTTATTGGGACTCATTGGTCCCATCTGACCCTCGTTGCCCCTAAACACAGCTTATAAGGCCATCATTGGTTCTAAACACAACTTATGGGTTACATACACACCTTATCGGGACTTATTGGTCCCAACTGACCCTCGTTACCCCTAAACACACCTTATTGGGCCATCATTGGTCCTAAACACAACTTATTGGTTACATACACACCTTATCGGGACTCATTGGTCCCAACTGACCCTCGTTGGCCCTAAACACACTTATTAGGCCATCATTGGTCCTAAAAACAACTTATTGGTTACATACACACCTTATTGGGGCATCATTAGTCTCAAATGACCCTCGTTGCCCCTAAACACACCTTATTGGGTCATCATTGATCCTAAACACAACTTATTGGTTACATACACACCTTATTGGGCCATCATTGGTCCCAACTGACCCTCGTTGCCCCTAAACACACCTTATTGGGCCATCATTGGTCTTGAACACAACTTATTGGTTACATACACACCTGTAGAACACTAATACGATCTTGCTAGTGCATGATTACAATCGGTTTTGAACACAACGAGGTAAATAAACTTTTTTGTATTGATTACAGCTCGTAACAGAGAGAACAGAGAGTTTACAGGTTTACACCAGTGAAAACACATAGTTAAGAACGCTCAAACCTTAGAACTAGTTCTCTCAACAAGCTAAAACCTTTAAATAGGCAACTGGCCAGCGGACCAACTAACTAGCGTACCAGGTGGTCCGGCGTACCACCTGGTCCCAACTGACCCTCGTTGCCCCTAAACACACCTTATTGGGCCATCATTGGTCCTAAACACAACTTATTGGTTACATACACCCCTTATCGGGTCTCATTGGTCCCAACTGACCCTCATTGCCCCTACACACACCTTATCATTGGACCTAAACACAACTTATTGGTTACATACACACCTTATTGGGACTCATTGGTCCCAACTGACCCTCGTTACCCCTAAACACACGATATTGGGCCATCATTGGTCCTAAACACAACTTCTTGTTTACATACACACCTTATTGGGCTATCATTGGTCCCAACTGACCCTCGTTGCCCGTAAACACAACTTATTAGGCCATCATTGATCCTAAACACTACTTATTGGTTACATACACACCTTATTGGGCCATCATTGGTCCCAACGGACCCTCGTTGCCCCTAAACACACCTTATTGGGCCATCATTGGTCTTAAACACAACTTATTGGTTACATACACACCTTATTGGGCTATCATTGGTCCCAACTGACCCTCGTTTCCCCTAAACACACCTTATTGGGCCATCATTGGTTCTAAACAGAACTTATTGGTTACATACATACCTTATTGGGACTCATGGGTCCCAACTGACCCTCGTTGCCCCTACATACACACCTTATTGGGCTCATCCATTTGACCCTCGTTGCCCCTAAACACACCTTATTGGGCTATCATTGGTCCTAAACACAACCTATTAGTTACATACACACCTTGTTAGGGCTCACTGGTCCCAACTGACCCTCGTTGCCCCTAAACACGGCTTATTAGGCCATCATTGGTTCTAAACACAACTTATGGATTACATACACACCTTATCGGGACTTATTGGTCCCAACTGACCCGCGTTGCCCCAAAACACACCTTATTGGGCCATCATTGGTCCTAAACACAACTTATTGGTTACATACACACCTTATTAGGCCACCATTGATCCCAACTGACCCTCGTTGCCCCTTCACGCACCTTAAAGGGCCATTATTGGTCCTAAACAAAATTTATTGGTTACATACAGACCTTATTGGGACTCATGGGTCCCAACTGACCCTCGTTGCCCCTAAACACACCTTATTGGGCCATCATTGGTTCTAAACATACCCTATTGGCTACATTCACACCTTATTGGGACTCATTGGTCCCATCTGACCCTCGTTGCCCCTAAACACAGCTTATAAGGCCATCATTGGTTCTAAACACAACTTATGGGTTACATACACACCTTATCGGGACTTATTGGTCCCAACTGACCCTCGTTACCCCTAAACACACCTTATTGGGCCATCATTGGTCCTAAACACAACTTATTGGTTACATACACACCTTATCGGGACTCATTGGTCCCAACTGACCCTCGTTGGCCCTAAACACACTTATTAGGCCATCATTGGTCCTAAAAACAACTTATTGGTTACATACACACCTTATTGGGGCATCATTAGTCTCAAATGACCCTCGTTGCCCCTAAACACACCTTATTGGGTCATCATTGATCCTAAACACAACTTATTGGTTACATACACACCTTATTGGGCCATCATTGGTCCCAACTGACCCTCGTTGCCCCTAAACACACCTTATTGGGCCATCATTGGTCTTGAACACAACTTATTGGTTACATACACACCTGTAGAACACTAATACGATCTTGCTAGTGCATGATTACAATCGGTTTTGAACACAACGAGGTAAACAACTTTTTTGTATTGATTACAGCTCGTAACAGAGAGAACAGAGAGTTTACAGGTTTACACCAGTGAAAACACACAGTTAAGAACGCTCAAACCTTAGAACTAGTTCTCTCAACAAGCTAAAACCTTTAAATAGGCAACTGGCCAGCGGACCAACTAACTAGCGTACCAGGTGGTCCGGCGTACCACCTGGTCCCAACTGACCCTCGTTGCCCCTAAACACACCTTATTGGGCCATCATTGGTCCTAAACACAACTTATTGGTTACATACACCCCTTATCGGGTCTCATTGGTCCCAACTGACCCTCATTGCCCCTACACACACCTTATCATTGGACCTAAACACAACTTATTGGTTACATACACACCTTATTGGGACTCATTGGTCCCAACTGACCCTCGTTACCCCTAAACACACGATATTGGGCTATCATTGGTCCTAAACACAACTTCTTGTTTACATACACACCTTATTGGGCTATCATTGGTCCCAACTGACCCTCGTTGCCCGTAAACACAACTTATTAGGCCATCATTGATCCTAAACACTACTTATTGGTTACATACACACCTTATTGGGCCATCATTGGTCCCAACGGACCCTCGTTGCCCCTAAACACACCTTATTGGGCCATCATTGGTCTTAAACACAACTTATTGGTTACATACACACCTTATTGGGCTATCATTGGTCCCAACTGACCCTCGTTTCCCCTAAACACACCTTATTGGGCCATCATTGGTTCTAAACAGAACTTATTGGTTACATACATACCTTATTGGGACTCATGGGTCCCAACTGACCCTCGTTGCCCCTAAACACACCTTATTGGGCCATCATTGGTCCTAAACACAGCCTATTGGTTACATACACACCTTATTGGGGCATCATTAGTCTCAAATGACCCTCGTTGCCCCTAAACACACCTTATTGGGTCATCATTGATCCTAAACACAACTTATTGGTTACATACACACCTTATTGGGCCATCATTGGTCCCAACTGACCCTCGTTGCCCTAAAACACACCTTATTGGGCCATCATTGGTCTTGAACACAACTTATTGGTTACATACTCACCTGTAGAACACTAATACGATCTTGCTAGTGCATGATTACAATCGGTTTTGAACACAACGAGAAAAATAAACTTTTTTGTATTGATTACAGCTCGTAACAGAGAGAACAGAGAGTTTACAGGTTTACACCAGTGAAAATACACAGTTAAGAACGCTCAAACCTTAGAACTAGTTCTCTCAACAAGCTAAAACCTTTAAATAGGCAACTGGCCAGCGGACCAACTAACCAGCGTACCAGGTGGTCCGGCGTACCACCTGGTCCCAACTGACCCTCGTTGCCCCTAAACACACCTTATTGGGCCATCATTGGTCCTAAACACAACTTATTGGTTACATACACACCTTATCGGGTCTTATTGGTCCCAACTGACCCTCATTGCCCCTACACACACCTTATCATTGGACCTAAACACAACTTATTGGTTACATACACACCTTATTGGGACTCATTGGTCCCAACTGACCATCGTTACCCCTAAACACACGATATTGGGCCATCATTGGTCCTAAACACAACTTCTTGTTTACATACACACCTTATTGGGCTATCATTGGTCCCAACTGACCCTCGTTGCCCGTAAACACAACTTATTAGGCCATCATTGATCCTAAACACTACTTATTGGTTACATACACACCTTATTGGGCCATCATTGGTCCCAACGGACCCTCGTTGCCCCTAAACACACCTTATTGGGCCATCATTGGTCTTAAACACAACTTATTGGTTACATACACACCTTATTGGGCTATCATTGGTCCCAACTGACCCTCGTTTCCCCTAAACACACCTTATTGGGCCATCATTGGTTCTAAACAGAACTTATTGGTTACATACATACCTTATTGGGACTCATGGGTCCCAACTGACCCTCGTTGCCCGTAAACACAACTTATTAGGCCATCATTGATCCTAAACACTACTTATTGGTTACATACACACCTTAGTGGGCCATCATTGGTCCCAACGGACCCTCGTTGCCCCTAAACACACCTTATTGGGCCATCATTGGTCTTAAACACAACTTATTGGTTACATACACACCTTATTGGGCTATCATTGGTCCCAACTGACCCTCGTTTCCCCTAAACACACCTTATTGGGCCATCATTGGTTCTAAACAGAACTTATTGGTTACATACATACCTTATTGGGACTCATGGGTCCCAACTGACCCTCGTTGCCCCTAAACACACCTTATTGGGCCACCATTGGTCCTAAACACAGCCTATTGGTTACATACACACCTTGTTAGGGCTCACTGGTCCCAGCTGACCCTCGTTGCCCCTAAACACGGCTTATTAGGCCATCATTGGTTCTAAACACAACTTATGGATTACATACACACCTTATCGGGACTTATTGGTCCCAACTGACCCGCGTTGCCCCAAACACACCTTATTGGGCCATCATTGGTCCTAAACACAACTTATTAGTTACATACACACCTTATTAGGCCATCATTGATCCCAACTGACCCTCGTTGCCCCTTCACGCACCTTAATGGGCCATTATTGGTCCTAAACAAAATTTATTGGTTACATACAGACCTTATTGGGATTTATTGGTCCCAACTGACCCTCGTTGCCCCTAAACACACCTTATTGGGCCATCATTGGTTCTAAACATACCCTATTGGCTACATTCACACCTTATTGGGACTCATTGGTCCTAACTGACCCTCGTTGCCCCTAAACATAGCTTATAAGGCCATCATTGGTTCTAAACACAACTTATGGGTTACATTCACACCTTATCGGGACTTATTGGTCCCAACTAACCCTCGTTACCCCTAAACACACCTTATTGGGCCATCATTGGTCCTAAACACAACTTATTGGTTACATACACACCTTATCGGGACTCATTGGTCCCAACTGACCCTTGTTGGCCCTAAACACACTTATTAGGCCATCATTGGTCCTAAAAACAACTTATTGGTTACATACACACCTTATTGGGGCATCATTAGTCTCAAATGACCCTCGTTGCCCCTAAACACACCTTATTGGGTCATCATTGATCCTAAACACAACTTATTGGTTACATACACACCTTATTGGGCCATCATTGGTCCCAACTGACCCTCGTTGCCCCTAAACACACCTTATTGGGCCATCATTGGTCTTGAACACAACTTATTGGTTACATACACACCTGTAGAACACTAATACGATCTTGCTAGTGCATGATTAGAATCGGTTTTGAACACAACGAGGTAAATAAACTTTTTTGTATTGATTATAGCTCGTAATAAAGAGAACAGAGAGTTTACAGGTTTACACCAGTGAAAACACACAGTTAAGAACGCTCAAACCTTAGAACTAGTTCTCTCAACAAGCTAAAACCTTTAAATAGGCAACTGGCCAGCGGACCAACTAACCAGCGTACCAGGTGGTCCAGCGTACCACCTGGTCCCAACTGACCCTCGTTGCCCCTAAACACACCTTATTGGGCCATCATTGGTCCTAAACACAACTTATTGGTTACATACACCCCTTATCGGGTCTCATTGGTCCCAACTGACCCTCATTGCCCCTACACACACCTTATCATTGGACCTAAACACAACTTATTGGTTACATACACACCTTATTGGGACTCATTGGTCCCAACTGACCCTCGTTACCCCTAAACACACGATATTGGGCCATCATTGGTCCTAAACACAACTTCTTGTTTACATACACACCTTATTGGGCTATCATTGGTCCCAACTGACCCTCGTTGCCCGTAAACACAACTTATTAGGCCATCATTGATCCTAAACACTACTTATTGGTTACATACACACCTTATTGGGCCATCATTGGTCCCAACGGACCCTCGTTGCCCCTAAACACACCTTATTGGGCCATCATTGGTCTTAAACACAACTTATTGGTTACATACACACCTTATTGGGCTATCATTGGTCCCAACTGACCCTCGTTTCCCCTAAACACACCTTATTGGGCCATCATTGGTTCTAAACAGAACTTATTGGTTACATACATACCTTATTGGGACTCATGGGTCCCAACTGACCCTCGTTGCCCCTAAACACACCTTATTGGGCTATCATTGGTCCTAAACACAGCCTATTGGTTACATACACACCTTGTTAGGGCTCACTGGTCCCAACTGACCCTCGTTGCCCCTAAACACGGCTTATTAGGCCATCATTGGTTCTAAACACAACTTATGGATTACATACACACCTTATCGGGACTTATTGGTCCCAACTGACCCGCGTTGCCCCAAAACACACCTTATTGGGCCATCATTGGTCCTAAACACAACTTATTGGTTACATACACACCTTATTAGGCCACCATTGATCCCAACTGACCCTCGTTGCCCCTTCACGCACCTTAAAGGGCCATTATTGGTCCTAAACAAAATTTATTGGTTACATACAGACCTTATTGGGACTCATGGGTCCCAACTGACCCTCGTTGCCCCTAAACACACCTTATTGGGCCATCATTGGTTCTAAACATACCCTATTGGCTACATTCACACCTTATTGGGACTCATTGGTCCCATCTGACCCTCGTTGCCCCTAAACACAGCTTATAAGGCCATCATTGGTTCTAAACACAACTTATGGGTTACATACACACCTTATCGGGACTTATTGGTCCCAACTGACCCTCGTTACCCCTAAACACACCTTATTGGGCCATCATTGGTCCTAAACACAACTTATTGGTTACATACACACCTTATCGGGACTCATTGGTCCCAACTGACCCTTGTTGGCCCTAAACACACTTATTAGGCCATCATTGGTCCTAAAAACAACTTATTGGTTACATACACACCTTATTGGGGCATCATTAGTCTCAAATGACCCTCGTTGCCCCTAAACACACCTTATTGGGTCATCATTGATCCTAAACACAACTTATTGGTTACATACACACCTTATTGGGCCATCATTGGTCCCAACTGACCCTCGTTGCCCCTAAACACACCTTATTGGGCCATCATTGGTCTTGAACACAACTTATTGGTTACATACACACCTGTAGAACACTAATACGATCTTGCTAGTGCATGATTACAATCGGTTTTGAACACAACGAGGTAAACAACTTTTTTGTATTGATTACAGCTCGTAACAGAGAGAACAGAGAGTTTACAGGTTTACACCAGTGAAAACACACAGTTAAGAACGCTCAAACCTTAGAACTAGTTCTCTCAACAAGCTAAAACCTTTAAATAGGCAACTGGCCAGCGGACCAACTAACTAGCGTACCAGGTGGTCCGGCGTACCACCTGGTCCCAACTGACCCTCGTTGCCCCTAAACACACCTTATTGGGCCATCATTGGTCCTAAACACAACTTATTGGTTACATACACCCCTTATCGGGTCTCATTGGTCCCAACTGACCCTCATTGCCCCTACACACACCTTATCATTGGACCTAAACACAACTTATTGGTTACATACACACCTTATTGGGACTCATTGGTCCCAACTGACCCTCGTTACCCCTAAACACACGATATTGGGCTATCATTGGTCCTAAACACAACTTCTTGTTTACATACACACCTTATTGGGCTATCATTGGTCCCAACTGACCCTCGTTGCCCGTAAACACAACTTATTAGGCCATCATTGATCCTAAACACTACTTATTGGTTACATACACACCTTATTGGGCCATCATTGGTCCCAACGGACCCTCGTTGCCCCTAAACACACCTTATTGGGCCATCATTGGTCTTAAACACAACTTATTGGTTACATACACACCTTATTGGGCTATCATTGGTCCCAACTGACCCTCGTTTCCCCTAAACACACCTTATTGGGCCATCATTGGTTCTAAACAGAACTTATTGGTTACATACATACCTTATTGGGACTCATGGGTCCCAACTGACCCTCGTTGCCCCTAAACACACCTTATTGGGCCATCATTGGTCCTAAACACAGCCTATTGGTTACATACACACCTTATTGGGGCATCATTAGTCTCAAATGACCCTCGTTGCCCCTAAACACACCTTATTGGGTCATCATTGATCCTAAACACAACTTATTGGTTACATACACACCTTATTGGGCCATCATTGGTCCCAACTGACCCTCGTTGCCCCTAAACACACCTTATTGGGCCATCATTGGTCTTGAACACAACTTATTGGTTACATACACACCTGTAGAACACTAATACGATCTTGCTAGTGCATGATTACAATCGGTTTTGAACACAACGAGGAAAATAAACTTTTTTGTATTGATTACAGCTCGTAACAGAGAGAACAGAGAGTTTACAGGTTTACACCAGTGAAAATACACAGTTAAGAACGCTCAAACCTTAGAACTAGTTCTCTCAACAAGCTAAAACCTTTAAATAGGCAACTGGCCAGCGGACCAACTAACCAGCGTACCAGGTGGTCCGGCGTACCACCCGGTCCCAACTGACCCTCGTTGCCCCTAAACACACCTTATTGGGCCATCATTGGTCCTAAACACAACTTATTGGTTACATACACACCTTATCGGGTCTTATTGGTCCCAACTGACCCTCATTGCCCCTACACACACCTTATCATTGGACCTAAACACAACTTATTGGTTACATACACACCTTATTGGGACTCATTGGTCCCAACTGAACCTCGTTACCCCTAAACACACGATATTGGGCCATCATTGGTCCTAAACACAACTTCTTGTTTACATACACACCTTATTGGGCTATCATTGGTCCCAACTGACCCTCGTTGCCCGTAAACACAACTTATTAGGCCATCATTGATCCTAAACACTACTTATTGGTTACATACACACCTTATTGGGCCATCATTGGTCCCAACGGACCCTCGTTGCCCCTAAACACACCTTATTGGGCCATCATTGGTCTTAAACACAACTTATTGGTTACATACACACCTTATTGGGCTATCATTGGTCCCAACTGACCCTCGTTTCCCCTAAACACACCTTATTGGGCCATCATTGGTTCTAAACAGAACTTATTGGTTACATACATACCTTATTGGGACTCATGGGTCCCAACTGACCCTCGTTGCCCCTAAACACACCTTATTGGGCCATCATTGGTCCTAAACACAGCCTATTGGTTACATACACACCTTATTGGGGCATCATTAGTCTCAAATGACCCTCGTTGCCCCTAAACACACCTTATTGGGTCATCATTGATCCTAAACACAACTTATTGGTTACATACACACCTTATTGGGCCATCATTGGTCCCAACTGACCCTCGTTGCCCCTAAACACACCTTATTGGGCCATCATTGGTCTTGAACACAACTTATTGGTTACATACACACCTGTAGAACACTAATACGATCTTGCTAGTGCATGATTACAATCGGTTTTGAACACAACGAGGAAAATAAACTTTTTTGTATTGATTACAGCTCGTAACAGAGAGAACAGAGAGTTTACAGGTTTACACCAGTGAAAATACACAGTTAAGAACGCTCAAACCTTAGAACTAGTTCTCTCAACAAGCTAAAACCTTTAAATAGGCAACTGGCCAGCGGACCAACTAACCAGCGTACCAGGTGGTCCGGCGTACCACCCGGTCCCAACTGACCCTCGTTGCCCCTAAACACACCTTATTGGGCCATCATTGGTCCTAAACACAACTTATTGGTTACATACACACCTTATCGGGTCTTATTGGTCCCAACTGACCCTCATTGCCCCTACACACACCTTATCATTGGACCTAAACACAACTTATTGGTTACATACACACCTTATTGGGACTCATTGGTCCCAACTGAACCTCGTTACCCCTAAACACACGATATTGGGCCATCATTGGTCCTAAACACAACTTCTTGTTTACATACACACCTTATTGGGCTATCATTGGTCCCAACTGACCCTCGTTGCCCGTAAACACAACTTATTAGGCCATCATTGATCCTAAACACTACTTATTGGTTACATACACACCTTATTGGGCCATCATTGGTCCCAACGGACCCTCGTTGCCCCTAAACACACCTTATTGGGCCATCATTGGTCTTAAACACAACTTATTGGTTACATACACACCTTATTGGGCTATCATTGGTCCCAACTGACCCTCGTTTCCCCTAAACACACCTTATTGGGCCATCATTGGTTCTAAACAGAACTTATTGGTTACATACATACCTTATTGGGACTCATGGGTCCCAACTGACCCTCGTTGCCCGTAAACACAACTTATTAGGCCATCATTGATCCTAAACACTACTTATTGGTTACATACACACCTTATTGGGCCATCATTGGTCCCAACGGACGCTCGTTGCCCCTAAACACACCTTATTGGGCCATCATTGGTCTTAAACACAACTTATTGGTTACATACACACCTTATTGGGCCATCATTGGTCCCAACGGACCCTCATTGCCCCTAAACACACCTTATTGGGCCATCATTGGTCTTAAACACAACTTATTGGTTACATACACACCTTATTGGGCTATCATTGGTCCCAACTGACCCTCGTTTCCCCTAAACACACCTTATTGGGCCATCATTGGTTCTAAACAGAACTTATTGGTTACATACATACCTTATTGGGACTCATGGGTCCCAACTGACCCTCGTTGCCCGTAAACACAACTTATTAGGCCATCATTGATCCTAAACACTACTTATTGGTTACATACACACCTTATTGGGCCATCATTGGTCCCAACGGACGCTCGTTGCCCCTAAACACACCTTATTGCGCCATCATTGGTCTTAAACACAACTTATTGGTTACATACACACCTTATTGGGCCATCATTGGTCCCAACGGACCCTCATTGCCCCTAAACACACCTTATTGGGCCATCATTGGTCTTAAACACAACTTATTGGTTACATACACACCTTATTGGGCTATCATTGGTCCCAACTGACCCTCGTTGCCCCTAAACACACCTTATTGGGCCATCATTGGTCTTAAACATAACTTATTGGTTACATACACACCTTATTAGGCCATCATTGATCCCAACTGACCCTCGTTGCCCCTTCACGCACCTTAATGGGCCATTATTGGTCCTAAACAAAATTTATTGGTTACATACAGACCTTATTGGGATTTATTGGTCCCAACTGACCCTCGTTGCCCCTAAACACACCTTATTGGGCCATCATTGGTTCTAAACATACCCTATTGGCTACATTCACACCTTATTGGGACTCATTGGTCCCAACTGACCCTCGTTGCCCCTAAACACAGCTTATAAGGCCATCATTGGTTCTAAACACAACTTATGGGTTACATACACACCTTATCGGGACTTATTGGTCCCAACTGACCCTGGTTACCCCTAAACACACCTTATTGGGCCATCATTGGTCCTAAACACAACTTATTGGTTACATACACACCTTATCGGGACTCATTGGTCCCAACTGACCTTTGTTGGCCCTAAACACACTTATTAGGCCATCATTGGTCCTAAAAACAACTTATTGGTTACATACACACCTTATTGGGGCATCATTAGTCTCAAATGACCCTCGTTGCCCCTAAACACACCTTATTGGGTCATCATTGATCCTAAACACAACTTATTGGTTACATACACACCTTATTGGGCCATCATTGGTCCCAACTGACCCTCGTTGCCCCTAAACACACCTTATTGGGCCATCATTGGTCTTGAACACAACTTATTGGTTACATACACACCTGTAGAACACTAATACGATCTTGCTAGTGCATGATTACAATCGGTTTTGAACACAACGAGGTAAACAACTTTTTTGTATTGATTACAGCTCGTAACAGAGAGAACAGAGAGTTTACAGGTTTACACCAGTGAAAACACACAGTTAAGAACGCTCAAACCTTAGAACTAGTTCTCTCAACAAGCTAAAACCCTTAAATAGGCAACTGGCCAGCGGACCAACTAACCAGCGTACCAGGTGGTCCGGCGTACCACCTGGTCCCAACTGACCCTCGTTGCCCCTAAACACACCTTATTGGGCCATCATTGGTCCTAAACACAACTTATTGGTTACATACACCCCTTATCGGGTCTCATTGGTCCCAACTGACCCTCATTGCCCCTACACACACCTTATCATTGGACCTAAACACAACTTATTGGTTACATACACACCTTATTGGGACTCATTGGTCCCAACTGACCCTCGTTACCCCTAAACACACGATATTGGGCTATCATTGGTCCTAAACACAACTTCTTGTTTACATACACACCTTATTGGGCTATCATTGGTCCCAACTGACCCTCGTTGCCCGTAAACACAACTTATTAGGCCATCATTGATCCTAAACACTACTTATTGGTTACATACACACCTTATTGGGCCATCATTGGTCCCAACGGACCCTCGTTGCCCCTAAACACACCTTATTGGGCCATCATTGGTCTTAAACACAACTTATTGGTTACATACACACCTTATTGGGCTATCATTGGTCCCAACTGACCCTCGTTTCCCCTAAACACACCTTATTGGGCCATCATTGGTTCTAAACAGAACTTATTGGTTACATACATACCTTATTGGGACTCATGGGTCCCAACTGACCCTCGTTGCCCCTAAACACACCTTATTGGGCCATCATTGGTCCTAAACACAGCCTATTGGTTACATACACACCTTATTGGGGCATCATTAGTCTCAAATGACCCTCGTTGCCCCTAAACACACCTTATTGGGTCATCATTGATCCTAAACACAACTTATTGGTTACATACACACCTTATTGGGCCATCATTGGTCCCAACTGACCCTCGTTGCCCCTAAACACACCTTATTGGGCCATCATTGGTCTTGAACACAACTTATTGGTTACATACACACCTGTAGAACACTAATACGATCTTGCTAGTGCATGATTACAATCGGTTTTGAACACAACGAGGAAAATAAACTTTTTTGTATTGATTACAGCTCGTAACAGAGAGAACAGAGAGTTTACAGGTTTACACCAGTGAAAATACACAGTTAAGAACGCTCAAACCTTAGAACTAGTTCTCTCAACAAGCTAAAACCTTTAAATAGGCAACTGGCCAGCGGACCAACTAACCAGCGTACCAGGTGGTCCGGCGTACCACCTGGTCCCAACTGACCCTCGTTGCCCCTAAACACACCTTATTGGGCCATCATTGGTCCTAAACACAACTTATTGGTTACATACACACCTTATCGGGTCTTATTGGTCCCAACTGACCCTCATTGCCCCTACACACACCTTATCATTGGACCTAAACACAACTTATTGGTTACATACACACCTTATTGGGACTCATTGGTCCCAACTGACCCTCGTTACCCCTAAACACACGATATTGGGCCATCATTGGTCCTAAACACAACTTCTTGTTTACATACACACCTTATTGGGCTATCATTGGTCCCAACTGACCCTCGTTGCCCGTAAACACAACTTATTAGGCCATCATTGATCCTAAACACGACTTATTGGTTACATACACACCTTATTGGGCCATCATTGGTCCCAACGGACCCTCGTTGCCCCTAAACACACCTTATTGGGCCATCATTGGTCTTAAACACAACTTATTGGTTACATACACACCTTATTGGGCTATCATTGGTCCCAACTGACCCTCGTTTCCCCTAAACACACCTTATTGGGCCATCATTGGTTCTAAACAGAACTTATTGGTTACATACATACCTTATTGGGACTCATGGGTCCCAACTGACCCTCGTTGCCCGTAAACACAACTTATTAGGCCATCATTGATCCTAAACACTACTTATTGGTTACATACACACCTTATTGGGCCATCATTGGTCCCAACGGACGCTCGTTGCCCCTAAACACACCTTATTGGGCCATCATTGGTCTTAAACACAACTTATTGGTTACATACACACCTTATTGGGCCATCATTGGTCCCAACGGACCCTCATTGCCCCTAAACACACCTTATTGGGCCATCATTGGTCTTAAACACAACTTATTGGTTACATACACACCTTATTGGGCTATCATTGGTCCCAACTGACCCTCGTTTCCCCTAAACACACCTTATTGGGCCATCATTGGTTCTAAACAGAACTTATTGGTTACATACATACCTTATTGGGACTCATGGGTCCCAACTGACCCTCGTTGCCCGTAAACACAACTTATTAGGCCATCATTGATCCTAAACACTACTTATTGGTTACATACACACCTTATTGGGCCATCATTGGTCCCAACGGACGCTCGTTGCCCCTAAACACACCTTATTGGGCCATCATTGGTCTTAAACACAACTTATTGGTTACATACACACCTTATTGGGCCATCATTGGTCCCAACGGACCCTCATTGCCCCTAAACACACCTTATTGGGCCATCATTGGTCTTAAACACAACTTATTGGTTACATACACACCTTATTGGGCTATCATTGGTCCCAACTGACCCTCGTTGCCCCTAAACACACCTTATTGGGCCATCATTGGTCTTAAACATAACTTATTGGTTACATACACACCTTATTAGGCCATCATTGATCCCAACTGACCCTCGTTGCCCCTTCACGCACCTTAATGGGCCATTATTGGTCCTAAACAAAATTTATTGGTTACATACAGACCTTATTGGGATTTATTGGTCCCAACTGACCCTCGTTGCCCCTAAACACACCTTATTGGGCCATCATTGGTTCTAAACATACCCTATTGGCTACATTCACACCTTATTGGGACTCATTGGTCCCAACTGACCCTCGTTGCCCCTAAACACAGCTTATAAGGCCATCATTGGTTCTAAACACAACTTATGGGTTACATACACACCTTATCGGGACTTATTGGTCCCAACTGACCCTGGTTACCCCTAAACACACCTTATTGGGCCATCATTGGTCCTAAACACAACTTATTGGTTACATACACACCTTATTGGGACTCATTGGTCCCAACTGACCTTTGTTGGCCCTAAACACACTTATTAGGCCATCATTGGTCCTAAAAACAACTTATTGGTTACATACACACCTTATTGGGGCATCATTAGTCTCAAATGACCCTCGTTGCCCCTAAACACACCTTATTGGGTCATCATTGATCCTAAACACAACTTATTGGTTACATACACACCTTATTGGGCCATCATTGGTCCCAACTGACCCTCGTTGCCCCTAAACACACCTTATTGGGCCATCATTGGTCTTGAACACAACTTATTGGTTACATACACACCTGTAGAACACTAATACGATCTTGCTAGTGCATGATTACAATCGGTTTTGAACACAACGAGGTAAACAACTTTTTTGTATTGATTACAGCTCGTAACAGAGAGAACAGAGAGTTTACAGGTTTACACCAGTGAAAACACACAGTTAAGAACGCTCAAACCTTAGAACTAGTTCTCTCAACAAGCTAAAACCTTTAAATAGGCAACTGGCCAGCGGACCAACTAACCAGCGTACCAGGTGGTCCGGCGTACCACCTGGTCCCAACTGACCCTCGTTGCCCCTAAACACACCTTATTGGGCCATCATTGGTCCTAAACACAACTTATTGGTTACATACACCCCTTATCGGGTCTCATTGGTCCCAACTGACCCTCATTGCCCCTACACACACCTTATCATTGGACCTAAACACAACTTATTGGTTACATACACACCTTATTGGGACTCATTGGTCCCAACTGACCCTCGTTACCCCTAAACACACGATATTGGGCTATCATTGGTCCTAAACACAACTTCTTGTTTACATACACACCTTATTGGGCTATCATTGGTCCCAACTGACCCTCGTTGCCCGTAAACACAACTTATTAGGCCATCATTGATCCTAAACACTACTTATTGGTTACATACACACCTTATTGGGCCATCATTGGTCCCAACGGACCCTCGTTGCCCCTAAACACACCTTATTGGGCCATCATTGGTCTTAAACACAACTTATTGGTTACATACACACCTTATTGGGCTATCATTGGTCCCAACTGACCCTCGTTTCCCCTAAACACACCTTATTGGGCCATCATTGGTTCTAAACAGAACTTATTGGTTACATACATACCTTATTGGGACTCATGGGTCCCAACTGACCCTCGTTGCCCCTAAACACACCTTATTGGGCCATCATTGGTCCTAAACACAGCCTATTGGTTACATACACACCTTATTGGGGCATCATTAGTCTCAAATGACCCTCGTTGCCCCTAAACACACCTTATTGGGTCATCATTGATCCTAAACACAACTTATTGGTTACATACACACCTTATTGGGCCATCATTGGTCCCAACTGACCCTCGTTGCCCCTAAACACACCTTATTGGGCCATCATTGGTCTTGAACACAACTTATTGGTTACATACACACCTGTAGAACACTAATACGATCTTGCTAGTGCATGATTACAATCGGTTTTGAACACAACGAGGAAAATAAACTTTTTTGTATTGATTACAGCTCGTAACAGAGAGAACAGAGAGTTTACAGGTTTACACCAGTGAAAATACACAGTTAAGAACGCTCAAACCTTAGAACTAGTTCTCTCAACAAGCTAAAACCTTTAAATAGGCAACTGGCCAGCGGACCAACTAACCAGCGTACCAGGTGGTCCGGCGTACCACCTGGTCCCAACTGACCCTCGTTGCCCCTAAACACACCTTATTGGGCCATCATTGGTCCTAAACACAACTTATTGGTTACATACACATCTTATCGGGTCTTATTGGTCCCAACTGACCCTCATTGCCCCTACACACACCTTATCATTGGACCTAAACACAACTTATTGGTTACATACACACCTTATTGGGACTCATTGGTCCCAACTGACCCTCGTTACCCCTAAACACACGATATTGGGCCATCATTGGTCCTAAACACAACTT